>JABUQX010041332.1:0-32115 GCA_015478945.1 Trachelipus rathkii | reverse complement strand
GAATCGCCAAAAGAGCGAGAAACGACCTCGGGAAAGAATTAATAGCGATCTGGCCCCACGCCGGAGGGATGCCCGGGGACCAGCCTGGTGAATGCCGCCCAGTAGCCGCTAGGTCTGGACCGCTCGTGCGGAGACGATGCGAAGGCACGTGAGCCGAGACGGGGAGGGGGCGGGGGAAGACAGACGAGCGGTAGGAACAAAGAAGGGCGGCCAGGGGCAGGGGCGGGATAGGAGGATGGGGACGAGAGCCGGGGGGAAGCGAAGTGGAGGAAGCAAGGTAGATGGGAAAAGAAAGGAGGAGGAGCGAAGGAGGGAGTGAAGGGGGGAGGGAGGGAGGGAGGGGAGTGGAGGGGCGGAAGGAGAGGAAAGAGTACGAGCGGGAGGCGAAAGAGGAGGCCCGAGCTCGAAAAAGGCAGAAAGGCTGAAGCCGAGGGAGCGAGAGAGCAGAGAGAAGAAGAGAGATGATGAGAGAGAGAGAGAGAGAAGAGATGAAGAGAGAAGAGGAGAGAGAGAGAGTAGAGATGGGGAGAGGGAGGTGGAGGGTGATATATAGGCAGAGAATGACAGGCAAACGGGCAACGAAAGGCAGCAACCGCCAGGAGGGGGACAACCGCAACGCAACCGCAACCACGGGGGGGACGAGGCGACACCAAGCGGAACGATCGAAACGGAACCGATGGTCACTACGTGATGTGCGGGAGACGGGCGCACAACCGCCAACGCCGGGGGGCAGGAAGACGCAGGGGGAAAAAAGAGCAAGGCGGCAAGCAAGTACGCGGCGCCCGCCCGACGCGCCACGTCCGGTCGCCGCACGCGTCATGCGCCGGCGCGGCGCGCGCGTTTTTCTCGGCCCGCCGCGCGCGCGCGCTCGCGCGCGCGCTCGGCGGGAGGAGGGAGAGAAAGCAGAGAGACGGGGATAGATATGTAGGAGAAGAAGCGATAGAGATAGAGAGAGAGAGTATAGGCGAAAGAGAGGAGAGAGACGGAGAGATACGGGTGATATAGAGAATAGAGAGAGTCACGAGAGAGAGAGAGAGAAGAGATGAGAGAAGCGAGAGACGAGATGGAGAAGAGACATGAAAGACCGATAGACAGACTGACGATTGGAGGAGTGAAGGGGAAAAGAAATAGAGTCAATGTCATCTAGCGTAGGGGTTGATAGATAATGAAATGATTGAAGACAGCTGTTAAATGAGAGTAAGTGATAAGGATAGAACAAAAGTAGAGATAGAACATACTATATATATATAGAGATCAGGATATAGATAGTGTTTGAATAGAGAGAGAGAGAGACCAGTTAACAGAGATGATGAGACGGAGCAGAGAGAGATGGAGAAACACAGAGAAAACACAAAACGAGTTGACTACACATGCTTTTGTATTTATTTTTTATTTTTTTTTATTTTTTTTTTTTTTTTTTTTTTTTTTTTTTTTTTTTTTTTTTTTTTTTTTTTTTTTTTTTTTTTTTTTTTTTTTTTTTTTTTTTTTTTTTTTTTTTTTTTTTTTTTTTTTTTTCTTTTTGTGTTGGTCTGTGGTGGGCGGTGTGAAAGTGTGTTAGTCGGAGGCGGGTGCTTACAATTAGTGGGGTTAAAACCCGCCCAATAACAAATAAAGACAAAATAAAAGAGTTTTACAAAAAATGTTCCACCTAAAATCCTTTAGAGGAAAGATTCTTCCGCCATTCAGGCTGTTAAATTAAACCTTTATCTGAAATATAAGGACAAACAAATAACAGTGTTTGTTTAAATAGTTGGTTGTTAGTGATTCAAGCAAAAAATAGGTTTGCTCTTCTAAAAAGTAAAGACATTTTTGGCAAATGTTGTAGCAAAGAAGATTTGGTAAATTTAATAAAGAAATATTTTAAAACATTACAATTTTATTGCAATCCTTACTCGAAAGTTTTTTCTTAAGTAATTGTTTTTCGTGAGTGTCATATCACGGGATATGAGTTCATAATAAGTTGTCAATGTTTATCGATTCCCGTGTTCCTTCTTCTCTATGCTTTTGCGGAGAGGATGAAGTTACAAGTCACAGACTTCTTTTTAGGAGTAGAGAATAGTTCGTAGTGTCATTCAATTCAAATCTGGGTTTGCCCAAGTATATATAAAGATACTACAAAATCTTTCCTGCAAGGTTAGCTTCATAAGATCAATTAACATTTGGAATATTTCTGAGGTCATCAATTTTAACATTTTTTGGTACAGGAATAATGTTTTTCAGTTTTGTTGGGGGTAGTGATTGATGGACACTTGTGAAAAGCATTAAAATCTTAGGTCATGTATCTTCTTAAAAAATCAACCGATAATAGTGCCTTGTCCAATGGACAGCTTTAAAAAGATACATACCTAAAAGATTTAATGCTTATGTTGTTCTTCAAGTGTCACCCAAAACTACCTAAAAAATTTCGCTACAAAACCTTTAAAATTTCATGCTTGCAGATATCAAACTATTGGTGTTTAAAGTTCACCTTTGATAATTGGGAGAAACCTTCGGGCATTTAAAAAGAGAAAGAAAAATACCAACATTCTTATAATTTCCAAAAATTGTGGACTCGTAACTAATAATCCCTGCAAAGCATAAGAGAAGAGGACGAACACAGGAATCAATTGTACAAATATAGAAATGATATTCTTCCGTGTAGAAGATCGCAAAAAGATAATAATCATAGAATCTTTTTATTATTGTGAATGTAAATAATTTCTAATGTTTCTAACATCGATAATGCCTTGAATGATTTTACCCAAAAATATCTCTGCAAAAGAAATCTGTTTGATTCCATGTACTTTAACATTCAAATATCTCGGACATTGATGACGATCAACGGTAATTCAAAGATAGTTTGTTCTGAACCGGAAAAAGAAACTATCTGCATGGAAATGCCGATACGAGGGCGATAGAAATTTGAAAGAAAGCTTCTATTTTTGTTCAGAGAAGAGTCATCCCAGTTAGAGATGATAAGGAAAGAAAGACTATAATAGAGGCGCGTGAATAATATAATAAAATTTTGTGTATCTAATGTAGAATAGCTATATAAATTATATAATATATATTATATAATATATCTATATATTATAATATTATTGATATTTATATATCTATATATATACTATTTGCAGCAGCATATTTCCCCCTAAATAATGCTAATTAGTAAGTTGTAAACTAGAAGACGTTTAGTAGACAGAGCCTTTTTTTCATATTTACATAAGGGCGTTGGTCGTAAAGGGCAATGACACTGAAAGCCTTCTACTTTCATTTTTCCTTAAAGGGGAAATTTACTTTTTTTTTATTTTTTTCACACTTAATCGTCAACAATATAGAATAAAATTATAAAAAAAAATGAAAGCTGTGAAACAAAAGGGGTGATTAATATTACAAGCTATATATATATATATATACTTATATATATCATCTTATATATATATATATATATCATTAATTAATATATATATATATATAGAATATATATATAATTATATTTAATTATATTTTATATATTATCAGTATTATATTATTATATATATATATTATATATATATATATAATATATATATATATAATATATAGTAATATATCATATATATTATATATATATATATATATCAATAAATAAATAAAAATTTATATTATATATATAAATATAGTATATAATATTATATATACTATATACTATATATATATATATATATATATATATATATATGCCAAATTGTAGATTAGTACCGTTTTTAGAGTAATGAGAGAACTAAAAAGTTAAAAATAAATACATTTAACTTTAAACCAATACTTTATATAAGTACATATATATATATTATATAATATATATATATATATATGTATGAATATAATATATAATATAATTAATATAGTATATATATATATACTCATATATACTATAGTATATATATATATATATATATAGTATATATATATGTATAATATATATATACTATATATATATTACTATATATATATATATATAATATATATATTATATTAATTAATATTATACTATATATATACATATATAAAAGGAGAAAAAGAAAAAGAGTAGGAGAACATGCCATCTCTTAACACGTCTTTATTTTTATTTTACGCGATAAATATGGGAATGTTGCTACTTCCTTTATATATATATATTATATATATATTATATTATATATATATAGTATATATATATACTATATACTATAATATATTATATACATATATAATACTATATAAATATATATATATATATTATTATATATATAGAATATATTTAAATACTATAACATATAGGTATATATTATATATATATATATATTTATATATAATATATATTATTTAAATAATATATACTATCTATATATATTATATTATATATATTTTACAAATAGACACCACCACTCAACGGTCAGAGACCCTAATCTAGGAGTGCGGCTGTCATCAGTTACAGTCACCGAGCAGGACGAAGCCAAGCCCAGGGGAGAGGAATAGCTCACATTCTCCCACCCTACAGTCGCGAACCTGGGACCCTGGCTTTGTTTGGCGAGTTGCATCTACCACTGAGCTACATATATATATATATATTATATATACATATATATATATAATATATAATATACTATAATATATATATATAATTATAATATATTTATATATACTTATATATATAAATTAATATATATATATATACTATATATATATATATATATATAATATATGCAATTTCAGATGAACAAGAAATCACATATATATATTAATATATATATATATATAGTATTATAGTATAATATACATATATTATATATAAAACTTATAATATATATATAAATATATATATATAAATATAATATAGATATTATATATCTTATTATAATATATATATTAATATATATCAATATTATATATATTAAATATATATATATATATATCTATATATATAAATAATTCGTGTGCTCGTTGTGTGATAGTGTGTGTGCTCGTGATAGTGGCTGGGCTGAGATGATATTAAAGATATACACATACACGCTAGATATGGAGTGGAAGAAATATATTTTAAATTATCATTTTTAAATATTTATTTTAATATTATGAAAAAAAACAAAAACAAAAAACTATCAAATTTTTATTGTAAGGGAAACAAAGGATTATTTTTTTTCAATCTTTTTGGCTTTTATCTCTATTGGAATTAATTACTAATTCATACATTATCCGACTTTTTGTAATAAGATTTGTGGATTAATAAATTTAATAATATATAAATTACGTTTAATTTCCAGTATCTGTGTCTAGATCCACGCTTTAAACCGATAAAATTGAACCCATAACAATTACTATACTAATTTCATATTATATAATCATAAATTTTTTTGATTTTTTTATTAATCTATTTAATTTTAGATTATGTAAATAATTAATCTATATTATTTTTTAAAACTATTTTTTGACAGTTATTTTAAATTAATTTTCTTTCGGTGAGTTAATTAATAACTAGTAATTTTTTTTTAAAGTGCATGTTTTTTTCAAGGTCACTTGGGGTACTCTCCTGTACTTAATTTCTTAAATCTCATGTTTTTATTTTAATATATTTTTCTATATAATTTTTCTTCTTTCTATTTATATTTTGTAAATTTCTTTTTTTTTATTACTTTAATTTGCTTTCATTTTTTTTAACCTATTTCTATTTTTTATATTATTTGCTGGATATTTTTTATGAACTTTGTTTATTTCTTTTTTTCACTTATTCTGTCTTCATGTTTTTCATCTATTTTTTATTTATTTCTTATTGAATCTTCATAATTTATTTTATTTCCTTTTTTATATTTCTATTTATATTTATTTGTTTAAATTCTTGCTTATTTAATTTTTATATACTATTTGTTTATTTCTTTTTACTTATTTCTTTAATTAATTAATTTATTATTTCTTTCATTTATGTATCTTTTAATTTAAATTTTTTATTTACTTATCTTAATTAATATATTTATTTATATATTTATTTATTAATTTTATTTTTATTTCTTTTTTTTATTATTACTTTATTTTTCATTTTGTTCATCAAATTTAGTTCTTTGAATTGACAAATGAAAATTAAGTAAATCTATAAAAAAGGGGAAGTGAAACAGCTGACTACGAGAATTTCGTTTCATTTCGGACGTGACTCTTTATTTTAGTAAATCTTCCACGCATAAATATACACATAACAACAAACACACGCACACACCACACACACTGGCAACCACCAAACCACACACACAAATAAACAACACCTCACCACCTTAAATCATTCCATCTTATAATTCCGGTTTATTAGAAACAATTCTTTTCGGGATTTTTATTTTTATCTATTCCGGTGCATGTAATTCTGCAGGTTTTTAAAAACGCTTTAGAGAGCAAGGAAGCCATGACGAGGTTTTTAAATGTTAAATAAAAAAAAACTTTAAAACCTCTAAAGGGAATGTGTTTTTATATTATCATTTTTAACTCTCCTTAATCTTTCTAACATCACGGAGGTCATTCGATATACAGTGAATATTGCTGGACGATGTGCAAAACTGTTGAGATCGTTGTTTTTTAATTATTTCTCCCCAATAATTATTTTTACTGATAATTATATATATTATATATATATATATATATATATATTATATATAGATATAATTATATATATATATATATTATTTATATATATATATTATATATACTATATATATAGTATATATATATATATGATAATTA
Organism: Trachelipus rathkii; assembly: GCA_015478945.1. NCBI lineage: Eukaryota > Metazoa > Arthropoda > Malacostraca > Isopoda > Trachelipodidae > Trachelipus > Trachelipus rathkii. The sequence continues at coordinate 25,395 of JABUQX010041332.1, read as the reverse complement.
TATATATATAGTTATTTCTTATACATATTATATATATATAGTATACTATAATAATATATATATATATTATATGATATATATCATATAAATCTACATTATATAATATACCCACATATATATCATATATATCACATATATAAGGAATACTCATATAATATATATAACCTAATTTACTAATATAACATCATACTACAATAATAATATATTAATGTTTAATGATCCTCAAAAAAAATAAAGCCTGCTACTAATCGTCAAATATTAAATTAGTATCTGAGACCTCTGACTTAAACATAATTACAAGTCATATCGCCTTCGAAGATATGGAATCATCCTTTGAGAGCATAATTACACACGGCTTCCACGTTCCTATCGATGTATATCGAGTACCGGAAGTCTTTTTTTCTTGAAGTGTGTTTAGTTCAGTATGCAGTTTTTCTTTTATATATGTTTATCCATAGTCCCAAAATTGATGACCCTCAACCTTCATTTTCAACCTTAGGGAACGAGGTAGAAAATCGCACCGCGAATATTATCTGGGCTGCTAGGAGGAGTGAAAGTACTTAGAAGATCCTTATCATTAAATTCCTATAATATTGCAGAGAGCCGCATAGCTGTGAGCTGGCGCGTCTATTCGTGTCGCCCCATACACAATCTGTCTGCAAATGTCTTTCTGATTCGCTAACTCCTTTCGAAGTCGTCATCGGACGACCATTTTCGTAAAGCATGGGCGAAATAATTAACCTGTCTGTCCTGAAGGTACAAATTCCATTCGTGCGAAATAATAACCAACGGCTGCTCGAAAAAACCAAATCAGTTGTATTCACTCTGGACTTTTTGCTCTACGTGACTTGCTTCGACGAGGAGATTTTTTGTAGTCTACATGTCACATAGCTCACCCCACCATTTCATTTCAGCCAACATTTGCCGTCTTCCGTTTTTAGCATTCTACTTCCAAACCGACCCATATCATCCGCTGTTTTATACTTTATTTCCAAAACACATTAAGCTGCATCCCATTTATACGGCAGCCGTACATTATAAAGACGTACAAATAACTCTCGACAAAAATACTATATGCACCCCTGTTCCCCGCACCCCTTCTCTCCACAGACAATCTACACCCATTACACCCCACACACCGCACACAAAAGTCTCCACTGAAAAATTTTTCGCCCACCCACTCTCAGCAACCATGTTTCGTGTATAAAACATTAATATGAACTCGCATATTTTGATACACAAAACCAGTTTCCAACCATCTTCTGCAATCACTCTGAACACTGCAACAAACCCACCAGCACCAACAAACACGGTCTCTCTATCCCGCCACCACAGCATCTAACAATTCCACAGTTTCAATCTTCTCAGTTAGACCCGGACGAATTGGTCCACATTCACAACCGACGGTCGTCATATTCAACAAACACTTTTCTTCGACCCACTCCTTGAAAGCTTTGTGCCACTCTATAAACCATAGTTGTCGATAGAGTGGCATCCCATTAAGACTTCGTTTTAAAGAGCGAAACTGTCTCAGTGGCTGACTTGTTTTACTGTATTCACACAGAATTGGATATCGTACCACACAAACGACACAACCCATTCGTGCAAAAATAATCATAACCAAATGAACATACGCAAAACAAACTGCATGACGAGGAGAAATAGGGAAAACCACGCCAATGAACACAAACAACGATTTGTTATTTGTTGCAAAAAAAGCGTATCGACCAGATTAGACACAAACGCCCACATAAACAAAAGACATGATGCCAGATAGCCAAAAACTGCTTTATAAGATCTGGTAAAACTGATGGATATTTACCTAGTAACGCTACCCCACTCGATATACTCACAGAGGAGGAGACATTACTTCAAGTCGTTCAGTAGGGATAATCGTCGAAAAACCTCTCACTATTTGGGATGACGTCCAACTTTATACTATATACCACCTAATAATATAATATATCTATATATAATAGTAAACTAGTCAAATATATATATATATATACAATATAAATAATACATAATAATATAATACTATATATATAATATACCCAAATCAATACATATATATATACAATATAAATAATAATAATAACCTTTATAATATATATATATATATATATATATACTAGAATATATTAATATATATATATATATTATAATATCATACTATAATATATATATATATATAAATATTATAAACTATATACTATAAATATATATAATATATATATATATTATATATATATATATATACATATATATATATAATATACTATATAATATATCATATAGTTATGTAGGATAAGGAAGAGAAGACGGAGGAGGAGACACGAGACGCGAGGACGAAGTTTGTGTAAAGGACCACACAACAGGAACACCCACAAAGAAGAAGAGAGAGCGACCACACTGGACTTGAATAATCAAATCCATGCCTGCGTCCAATGCAATACATAATTATAAAGTGACATGAGAAAGCACACAAAATTGACATGGCTTAAACCATAGAATATCTTAGCACGCATAACGTCAAAAAAAAACTAAATTCAAAAAACAATAAAATAAAAAAAACAATCGTCACCCACAAGTACCTTACATTCCTCACCTTAAAAATCATTCCCATACTAATCGTATGAACAAACATTACAATCCTTGTTAACGGAAATACATTCAGTCTTGGAGAATATTACGGTTTGAACATAGTGTACGATTTAAATAAAATGGAGGGCATTCAGTAACGATATTATACGACAAGTCGTGTAATATGACCATAGCACGTCAGGAACAATGCACGAGGCGAAAGGGCCCACGCAACCACGTTCGACGACAAATCTGAATGAAGATTTACTGCGATGGACACATACGGTATCAATGGTTGGCGTGCAAAATTGATGCAGATGTTGAAAGAGGATCCCGAGGATGATACGTTCCGTGAAGTGATAAGTTTGGACCAACTTGTCTGTGGCAGTGCGGGTGCAAGATACAACCTTTCTTGCAAGCCGCTTTACGTCCGGTGAGAAGGAAACACCACCTCACCAATATTCCGGTTTTTATTTCTCTTTATAAACAGAAGTTTATTATTCCCCTCAGCTATTCTCGCCCGGCACCATCCTGCCCAGATATAAGACCGAAGCCCCTTGCTCGGAGAGCAAATGATAATCGTTGAGAATGTGTAGGCGGCGACCTGCTTCGAATGGCATCAGCGAAGGTCCAGTCTAGACAGAGTCCGGGATAAGAGGAGAGAAGACATTTTTGCCTGCCCATCATGTCAGGCTATTTCAGGTTATAGCCAAGTTTAGCTCACCAAGCTGGGCCGACGTCAGGCCGGACACACAGCGTCCCGTGAGAAGGGGTCCAATATATAAATTTATTTGGTTTTCTATGCGAGGGTGGAAAGCATCCGAAAGAAATACTATTCACCACGCGGATTTACCATTAGATATATTACTTATAATTAGGTTGTTTTTGAGAGAGGGCTCTGACGAATCTGGAAATCTAAATACGACATAACGAGGGTCCCTTGGTTAAGGCGAATAACACTCGAAAAGAAAGCGCAATACGATATATATTCATTAAATTTTCCTGCGGTCCTAAAAATTGAAGCATGATGCTGGAGGGGATGGTTTGAAATAAGTTGCAGGTCAGGAAAGGAACAACAGAGCACCCACCACGGGTGGTCCCAGTTTTAGAGCCCATCAGTAACATACTGGAGGTAAATTCAACACCAGAGTTTATGGACATGAGACAAGCGAATGACTGAACTTTAACAAAGCAACGAAGGTGGCATAGATTTCTGTAGAAGGAAGGTCAGGACCAATACCGCATCTCTGTCACACCCCCGAGACCCGGCAGCCCGTACTAGACTAAACACACGAGTTCGTGCCAGCCCACCTTCACTTGATCACACAACAGGTATCATCACCCTACCCCTCCCGCCCAAGCAACACCTTTAACAAAATGGCAGGAATGTGCTCGACCTACGTGACGACACCACTTTACAGCGTCCACGCATGTCAATATACAAACTGTGTTCTGCAATACTGAGCACACCAAGTCTACAGGAGATTCTGCAGTGATAATCTGCTCGCAGATCAGATGTCAGTAGAAGAAGACTGGTATTGGAATTTGAAACGCGAAGGAGTGAGGAGTGTGAGTGCACAATGATGACATTCCCTTCCACAAGAGAGAGAAGGAAGAGAGAGAGAAGAGAGAGAAGGAGAGGGAAGAGAGAGCGAGAGAGGACGAGACCAGAGAGGAGAGATGAGGGAGAGAGAGAGAGAGAGAGTAGGACCGAAGAAGACTTTGAGAGAGAGAGAGACAAAGAGAGAGAGAGAGAGTCATAATACGTTAATTCAACCTTAAGTCGGTTAACCGGGGGACGAATTTGAGACTCCAACGGAACGAGAACACGAATACGGTTATTCATTGGTTCTTGGATGGGAAATACTAACAGTAGCTGCAGTAGGAGAAGTCCTGACCATGACTATTTACACAGCCAATACTCCAGCGCTTCGATCCGAAAATGTGCAGCGTAACGTAAAAGGATATTATGCGCACCAAGCACCACACGAAAGATTTTGGAAGGCGAGGATTGAACGTAATTACATATAGATCAAAGAACTCGATAATCTGTCGTTTTCAGAAGGTTTTAATTTAAGAATTGCGTGTATGCTAGGATGACCTCACTAGAACAGGAGGAATAATAGAAAATTTGACATTGAAGTATCTACTGATTTGGGTCGCAACCAATTAAGATTACGGTTCGCAGGGCAGAAAGTGGCAGTTACAATCCCTTATTTTAAAGAATACAGCTGAACGGCTTTGGTGGGGTGAGAAATAGGAAAGCCATCGGCATGGGATTACCACAATGTCGAATATTCTTCGACTAGCGAAGTTGAAGTTGCACGTATACAGAAATGGACGAGGTCGGAACACCGGCAATGATTATAAGCCGTCAGACCGTCATATAAACATAGACGAGACAAAAATTACCATTCGCTGGAAGATAGAAACTAACGATGATCATTGAATCAGAGACCAAATATTAATACATTGGACACTGCCCTACGGCAACACCTTTATCCAGAGTAATGTGTTGCGATAGAATAGAAGAGCACCGAACATTGGAGGATCTTAATAAAGAGAAGGGAACTGTGCCTCGGAGACAGCGTAGCATATTCTTAAGGAGAGACCCCAGTCACCACTAGACTCATAGCTTTTTCAAGATCAAAAAGACCACAAAACTGTATCCCACCAATTTGAGAGGCTCCCCGGATGTCAGAGTCCAGTATTCTAACCAAGCGATTCTCTAAAGACACCTCACTTCAAAGCCATTCTTTATTTAATACGAGGGCCACACTCACACGTGCGTAAATGTACAAATAAAAACTAGAAAGATGTCAAAATGGTCGCGATGCCAATCAAAAAACCTAGAACAAGTGAAGAATCGTTTCAGACGAACGATGTTCAAAAGACCTCCATCCAAGCACTATATCTCAGAAATGGTTTCACGAAACGATTTCAGCGACATTCAGAATATACAAAGTAACAGAAAGAGATGATTTAGATCTTCAAGCTTTCTACAAGCGTTTAAAAGAAAGCCCCTAGCAATCGACCCCCCCGCTATGTATTGCTAAGAAAAAGGAATATCAAATAGAGGAACTGAACACGCCCAATGGAGGGAGTACCCAGAGGGAAGGAGAATCAAATAAGGAGAAGGGAAATGAAAGTCCTCTAGTACGGCAAAAAGAAGAGGTAGGCCCTGTACAAATATCGAAAGAAACCAAGGGTTATTTGACCTATATGGGCTTCGAGTTGGAGGCAATGGTTTGGAAGAAGTACCCAGGAATTTCTTCTGATGGTGCTCCATCTTCAGAAAAAGATCGTAAGAACACCTCCTTGTTCCCAAAAATGAACTGCATATCGAACAAGTAACTAAGCATATAAACTATGAGTCAGTTTAATCTTTGGATGAAAATATTTAAAATACGAAATATAAAATTAATCATCATTCAATATAAAAATTAAGTGAATATTTCAATTTAGCAATGGAATATTAATTTAATGTATTGATGCGTAAATCATCTAAGCACTCAATATATAAATATAAAGTGATTTATTAATAAGTGTCTTTTTGAGAACCACCGTTCCAATAAAACTCAAGCCGATCCTGTCCAACAGGACAGCTAGCCCTGCACAATATGTACTTGCCTTCGGAGAACATCAAATGAGGACCGGAGGAGCCGAAGAGCTCCTTGAAAGAGCAGCGTCAACACCGAAACTAAAGCTTAATTAAAGCAATACGTATAACAAGTGAGAATGTTTAAATTAAGAAGAAAAACTATGACTAAGCAATTATGTCGGAATGGCAAAATTGACGAGCTGGAAAGCGTCCAAAGAATATACTAGCAAGAGACTTTAAAAAAGAAGGAAGAGCCAGAGAGAGCTTCTTCTTAGAAAATCTCAAAATTTTCTCATAGATTTATATTGAGTTTTGTAATTGAAATTCACATCATCGCTATAAACAAAGTAATTAATAGAGGGCATGATATAATCCTAAAGATGTAAAAAAATCAATTAAAATCCTTTTGTACCCTATGAGTAAGCCATTACTCAGCACATGATGTGACAAAATAATATTATAAAGTATTTTATACACATATATTGTCAGTATATATATATATATATATATAATATATATATATATATATATATATATATAATATATATATATGTAACGTAGATAATACTAATATATATTAATATATAAGGTTATATAATAGCTATAATAATAATATATAATATATATAAGCAATATAAAACCATATACCTATATATATATATATATATGTAAGCTGATAACGGCCAGATATAAGATATATATATAATATAATATTAAATATATATATAATATATATATATATATATAATATATATATATACATTATATACTATAATATATATATATATATAATTAATTATGATAATAATTTTATATATAATATTAAAATATATACATATAATATACTTATATATATAGAAAATAATAATAAATACAATATATATTATATGTAATTGAATAGCTAAAAATGTATATAATATATATATATATATATATATATAATAATATATAATATTATATATAGTATATTATTCACTATAAATAATATATATAAATATATAATATATATAGTAATATGAGTAATAAAATATATAGAGTATAGTATATAGAGTATAGTAGATGATATATATTATATAAATTATATATATATATATATAATATATAGCGTCTGAAGTTCCATATCACTTTATAGAAGAAATTTAGAGAAATCTTATTTATAGATAGGTCGATAGAACGAAAAAAAAAAGAGATGGCCATTTTGACCTCAAAAACAATCAAAACAGACAAAAAGCCCAAAGAATATCGAGAAAGAAAAAGTGGTTGCTTAATAGGTTTCCATTGATTATAACTAATAAACGAAATATTGATCTGATGTGTTCTCGAAAGTTCTCACAAATTCTTGGCACAGCTCAGCACACAATACACACACACACACACCACACACACAACACACCACACACACAACACCACACACACACAACATATTAATATATATTTATATATATAATATATATATATATAACGCCGCAGTAATACTATATTATATATTAATAGATTAATAAATAATCATAATTATAGTACTATTTACTAGTCTCTAATTATATTACTATAAATTATATTACTATATATATGATATAAATTATAAAATAGTAATATAAAGATATAAATATAATATAATGATAATATAAAATATATATTATAAATTATAAAATATATATGTTAAAAATAGATAATATAAATATATATATATAATATATATATATAAGAATATAAGGTATATATATTATAAATAATAATAATAATATATTACTAGTATATTAATAGTTATATATATATATATATATACACATGCATAACTATTCTAATTTTTCGAAACTTATTATACTATATATATATTCATAATGGATATGAATAATTAATATTATATAATATATATACATAATAAATAACTATATTAATATATATATATATATATATTATATATAGTATATATTATATTATAGTTATTAATTTTTTTTATATACTATATAATAAAATATATAAAGCACTATACATATAATATATATATATATATATATATATATATAATATATATATATTAATATATATATTAATATTATATCATTAAAATATATATATATAACCGTAGTATAAATATAATAATATATAATATATAATATATATATAAAAATATAATATTAGTGAGAAATCAGCTCCCTATCCTTACTATACCTTACCTTATTATAATCTATCAACATAACTAAAAGATAATATAAAGTGTGATATGTGTGTGTGTTATGTTTATGTTATATGAGGTCGTAGGTTATATACATATATTATTATATATAATTTATATATAAATTGATAGTATCTATACCAGAAAGTATAAATAGTGTAATAATTATATATATATATAATATAAGAATATATTATGGTATATATATTATACTATATATAAATGATATATATATATATATATATATATATATATTTATATATAATATATATATATATATATACCATATTATATAAATATATATATATATATAATATATAAATTATTATAATGTTATTCACAAAGTGTATTACTAACTTTTAAAATATACAAAAGGCATCGCATTCTTTAGTACTTACCTCCCTTCATACTAAAATATATATATATATATAGGCCTGCATATAATATATCTATATATAGGCTATATATATCCAAAATATAAGATATATATTTATATAATAATATATCAGTTAATTAATAATTATACTTATTTTTTCTATATTGATATATATTTTTCCTACTTATAGTATATATTCTATACTACTTATACTGATTTATTCAGGGCGCGCCGTTCGCAATCATTTCACTAGTCGGTAGCTTATTATATCAGCTCCCGCCACCCCCCCTCCTACCCTAAGCCCCTTACATCTTCTTTCGGTCCCCCGTAGCCTCTCAGCTTCTCGTCCGATTTGAACAGATCGACATCTATTCATACTGGCGTACAATTTACAACTAAAACTCTCATCCTACTTACAATTTTCACTATTCAACGTGAAAACAAGACCAACATTAATTCACTACACAAACTCGCGCACCTTCCGCTTTCCTGCGTCTCTCTGCGCTAAACCTCTTCTTCTTCGCATAAAATTAAATTTAAAGAAATAATAATATATTTCAAAAAATATAAAAGCTAAATACTAAATATACTAAATTCATATTTAAAAAATTTGTACGAGCTTCCTTATTACTTCATTATAGTTATACTTAAGAGTACAATTCATGAACTCTCCACTAGATATATATATCGTTATACATAATTGTATATTTCATTTAAATAAAGATATAAGGCAACATAACCAGACATTACTTAAATACTTGCTGTACGAAATAATAAGAAATAATAGAAAAATACGAGAATCCAACATATATATATAGAGACAACGAAATACGTTTCGTCTAGCGAGATACAACATGTACTAGAAAATATATAGAAAAAAAGAAAAAAAAGAACATTAAATTTAAATACACTCTCGTACTCTACTTAAATCTTCTCGTGCTCTACCCTTTTTTTTTTTTTTTTTTTTTCTTTTTAAAAAATCAACTAAAATCGTTGTATATGATAGAATAAATTATAATGATAGGTATATCTAATTAAATTAATAAAAACTCCAAAAAAAATAATAATATTATACTATACGAGACAAAAAAAATGAATAAAAATCAAAAAAATAAAGATTAACAACAGCTACCTGCGTGCGGCTACATCGAACATGCCAGTTGAACTTCAGGTTCAAAACAATATTAAACCAATAAAAAACCACAATAAAACCATCAAAATAAAGGCCCAAATATATTGGGAAATTAAGCAGTTGAAATTTTTTATTTAAAAAAACCAATTTTTTTGTAAAACATCGGTGTAAGAGTGAATAGAGATATAAGAAATACAATAGATAAATAAAATTTTTTTATTACAAATAACTATATTATATCTATCTCTATAGCTCTCATCTTTATTAATAAAACAGTTAATTAAAGATAATACAGAAATAATAGATAATTAATAATTATAATAAATATTAATAATATATATTAATATATAAGTAAAATAACATTGGAACATAAAGATTTGAGAAAAAGATACGAAAAGAAGAGAGAAATATTTTAATAAATAAAGTATAAGAAATTAATAAAAATAGATGCAAATCATCGATACTAATAATAAATTATAACTACGAATTATACTACTAAAAGAATCCACAAAGAAAATTAATCATCTTTTCAATGAGTAGGACCACTAAATATATAGTATAAATATAAATATATATAGAAATAATAATATATATTTTATTATACTGTAGGAGTATATTATATATAGATTTAGATTCAGTATCTGGAGTCAGGATTTATAGATAATAAATACTATTCTATAAAATATATATCTTATTATATATTATAACTATTCTTGACTTATAAATATAATTAAGATTATAGTACTATATATATATATTAGATAATATAATATAAATTAATATAATTATAATATATTAATATATATAATTTAATATATATAAAATATATTAATATAAATATATAAATAATATATAATATAATAGAGTGAAATAAGAGTATATATATAGTATAATTATATAATATATAGATATGGATATTAGATTTTAGGTTAGTATACTAGATTTATCATGATTCCAATTGTTTTAAGTTAATAATATAATCAGTGATTGATTGCATTAAATTTTGTAGTTGTTGATTACTTGTATTTTATAGTAGTTGATTGTTTAATATTTATAATTATAAGAATAAAAATATATTTTGCTTCATTTTAAAATGTATTGATAAGATAGTATATGATCTTCAGTAAATTACTCCGGAAATTCTCACAATTTATATTTCATCGAATTTATCCCTATAAATAAAAAACCAATAAAATACCCCTGAAATAAATCACTGCTAAAACCATCTCAATGTGAAGTGTCCACGAACTTAAAAAAAAAGAAAAAAAAAAAAAAAAATTGCTTTAAAATTTTCCCCAAATTTTTTAAATCATTTTGATTATCGATATAGGTTTAGATAGGAATTCGCTAAGATAAATAGAGAATATAAATTACAGTAAGAGTATAATAGGCCTAGTGACAAATTCATAAATTTGCAATTATCAATTTCGTTTTATTCTTTATAGATGAGTAATTGATATGTCTGCGTAAGAGAGATTATACTTGAGTACACGATATGATAAATAATGATAATAATTTATTAGTACTATACTACTATTATGTTGTGACTAAATTTAGACAATTAATTATCTTTAATTTTAATATTTTGAGATAAATTAATCAAAGTATTAAATATTAGAATAATAGAATTAAGTGATTTATATAGTGTAATGTGAAAGTTATATATAATTGCATAATTTATTAAGCCTAATTTTTTTTTATTCTAGCTATATCAGGTTCATATAAATATTTTTTTATATTATAATAGATTATATTACTATATCTAAACTAGGTATTACTGAAAAGTATATATATATTCATTATGTAATTGAAATTATATAAATTATAATCTATTTATTTATTCAATATAAAAATGTAATATTTTTTTACGGACATAAATAAATAATTTATAAATAGAATTAATGAATATATAATATATACTATATATATATTAATATATATATATAGAGAGAGAGGAGAGAGGAGAGAGAGAAGAGAGAGAATAGGTAGAAAAGAAAATAGAAAAGAGAAAAAGAAAACTAAAACAAAAGAACACTTATATAATGTAAAGAACTACCCCTCCGGTGAGGAACCACCGCGTCTGTCGACTTAGATTAACTAACTCACTTACACGAAACTCACCACACCTTCAATTGCCCAAAGCATAAGCTTTACCGTCAAAGCTTAAAGTGAAAGGAAAAAGCCAACAATAGAAAGCGAGCGCGGGATATAGAATATAATAAGTAAAAAAAATAATTAGTTAGATTGTAGTATTTAGAAAAATGTAAGTGTATGATTACGAATGATCGATATTAATATATGAAGATAATCACTATATATAAGAAGAAATTCAACTTATAGCAATACAAAATAATATGATTCCCACCTTACGATCTTAATGTGTTCACTTAAATAAAGGTGACAAAGCGAGCGGCTGATGAATGGGGGCGTGCCAACAGAAACAAGATGTCGAAATCACACAGCAACCAACACGAACGAGAGCTAGAGACAGACTACACACAATCACTGACAACCTGCACAACACAAATCACGCATGGCATAAGGGATAAGTCGTGACAAAGTATAATATAAAATATATTATATGAGTGATGAACACTAAATATAATATCAACTATACTACATTTAGTATACTATAAAAAAATATTATTTAAGTTGACTAGTATTATATATATATGCAAATAAACTTATTCAATATTATATATACAAATCATATATATATTATATTATAATATAAATATATAATGCAAACTCGCTGCATATACCAATATTACAAAATAAATAATAAAATATAAAAAGTATACAATATTATAATATTATGATATATATATTAATTATAGCATATTATAAATATATTTATATATATAATTACATTTAAATATTATGATAAAAACCAATCTGCTAATACTCTATTCTATAGTATAATAACATTATTATAACATATAAATATAAAAAATTTATAATATATATATATATATAATATATAATATATATATAAATATAATATAACTAAATATATATATATATATAAATATAATAAGATAATATATATGATAAAACATTTATCAATAGAACAAACTATTTAAAATTATATTTTATTAATCTCTTTTAGAAAAAATAAATACAAAATAATAAAATAAATTTAGTTCACATACCACCTATTTCCATCACACGCTTTCATCAATGTATTTCTAAACACAAAATTATACATAATCTCAAGCTTCTCGACCTTTGGCTATCGAAGCCCAGTTAGATTGCATTATATAAGTATTATTTAATAACTATTTAATAAATGATGATCATACATAACATAATCTCAAAACAATATAGGAAAACTACACAAATATCTTCATATATAACAGCTCAATAATACCAACAGCCAATACTAAAAAAAAAAAATCTAAAACACATCGTAATTTTGGAGTAAGTTATATATAAAAGGCAAATATTTTTGAACAATTCGATGTTCGATAGACTCCCATAATAAACCTGCCACGAAAGAATAAAAAAAAAAAAAAAAAAAAAAAAAAAAAAAAAATTGGTGCCAGGGTGACCCGATTCGAACCCAATAATCTATTCGAAACATGGCTTAGTCTCAAGCTAACAAAGTAAAATCCTATGTTCCCTGAAAACATCCAAATTTTTAAATATCGCTCTATATTCAAAGTCAATTAATTACCTCATAGCTGTGCGGGTAAGAAACGCACACACTTTGCAAATATATACACAAGTTAATATAAAAAAAGATAAATATAAAACAATCAATATTAACCTGTATCAAGTATACTAAACCTAATACTAAATAAGTCCCTAGTGTCCGATAAAACTATAAAATAATTATTTAGAGCAGGACTAGATCCCATCTACTTTAAACACACCCAAAGTCTTGCTAAATGGGATTGCTTATAGTATTAAATTTGAGGAGCCTCCTCTTTTCGAATATACAGTTATTCAGACAACTACAATATTTATTAACCAAACGCGGAATAAAGTTATAAGAGTATTAAATGAATAACTGAAAGAATTATTGTAAACCTGACACAGCAAACTAACTATTTTATAAAGAAAAAACTAATGTGAGATCACTAATATAACTACATAAAGTAAAACTAGTTGTCTAAAATCACTAAAATATAGATACATAAAACACATATCCTATAAAATAGTATTCACATCTCCGATAATAGAAATCAAACTAATCGATCTAACATTTATTATTTATCGTCATTCATACTCATCTCATAATTATACATACTGCTTTTCACTATCTATCCTCTCAAACTTATATATTATTTTCACTTACCATCTCGATAGATACTCGTATTATTATCTGTGATATTTCTCAATCTTACTCCTCCTGCTCTACAATACTCCAAACTAACTCTCCTCTCTCTCTCTCTCTCTCTCTCTCTCTCTCTCCTCATCTATCACTCACATGACTATACTTTTCGCTTGTTCCTTAACTTTGTGTTTTTTTCACCAATAATCTTCTCTCTACTCAACTCCACATATTAAGACTCTATAGAATAGACCAAAAAGATATGTACTCATTCAAAATTAATTTCTATTAGTTTGATAATTTTTTCAGATTCCCTTGGCTATATTCTTTAATCCCTTTAAATACTTAACGTATTATTAAACAAAAATAATCAATTAAATATTAAAGTTTATCTATAAATATAAAATTTTATAATAATAATCCCAAATTACGCATATATTTTAATAATTTATTAAATGCTATAATATTTGATTTACTTTATATTTTAAATAAAACCACAAAATTTATAAAATCAAATTAAATTATATTATATATAAAAATATTTATGATACTTTATTACAAGGAAAGAATCAAATTTTGGACCCAAAATATTCTTGATTCCTTCAATTCTAAACACTTTATAAAAGTCTAAAAATTTATATAGTATTATCGGACTCTTTAATGACAATAAAATATTATATATAAATAATATATAAATATTATATATAATATAAACTAAAATATATTAATTAATATAATATATAAAATATTAAACTACCATACTACTTTACATCATTATACATTACAATATTTATACCAACCTTTACTTCTTCATTACTTTCTATTATATTCAATATTCTTTGGTTATATGAACGGAAATAACATTATTCATATCGTTCACTCCCCCTAGCGACTATCTTCTATAAAATCTAACACTGTGCATTATAAAACTTCCCTAAAACAAGATGCGCTCTCTCATTTTCAACTCATTCCACAAATTCAAATTGCATTTGATTATAATCATATAAAAGTAATAATGGAAACACAGTCATAAAACAAACTACACAACACGCCCACACACACACGCACACGAATAGTATATATAATATACAATAAAATATATATATATAATATACAAATATTAATTTAAATATATATATATAAATAATATAATAAAATAAATAATAAAATATATATTTAATAAAATAAATAAAAAAAAAAAAATGTGTTTATTTGTGTTTGTCTTTGGACATATTTCGAAATAAATAAAATATAATGAAAAACATTTCGTCAATACACCATAAAGATAAACCGAACGTCAAACAATACCCTTCATACTCACTTACATAACATATCTAACAATGAAATAATAGGCACACAAAATCTCATTCTTACTGATTTGTTATAATCCCAGCAAATCCTATTAAAAAAAAAATTAATCTACAATTCAAGGGAAAAATATAAGATCGAGAAGGAACAAATTTTCAACGATAGAAGTTAATACGAGCGATACGTGAGAAAAATTTAATGAACATATTCAATTCCTTATTCTTTCACGCAGAAAGAGATTTGACATAAATCTTCTAAATACTATATAAATGCATTCAAATAAAATACATTCGTTGATGGAAGAATCTTACCCCCTAAACCACCCCCAAAATCATCCCATGAATATCAACTTCATTCACAATCTCTCTCACAATTACGTTACTCTCTATCTCTCTTCAAAATCTCTCTCTCTCTAAATGTAACTTTTCTAATGGGAAACAAAGATTGCTTACCTGGACTAGCCATCCCTCGTAATTAATAATAAAATTCTTTCATAAACATTTATATCCTTCGTTTACTGAGATGAAAAAGCATTTAGAAAATCCCAAAGTATCTTTACTGAAAATCATATACTGAAAAGCATTCACTCAGAGATATCTTATCTCAAATAATATACTCTACTCTCCAAAAGTATAAACTAATAATTCTAAATTTATTACTTTTGACCTTATAGCAAATTCTCTGTACAGACATACATAAGAATTCGTGTAATAAATTATTGTCTTAACATAACAATAAAAAATACCAAATCCCAAAATCATTATCAATATAGAAACATAAATAAAAAATATAGAATCCTATCAAATTCCACATGACAACCAAATTTCCGTATCCACATATATCAATCTATCACACATCCCTAATCTATAATATAAGCCAGTTATCCCTCCGACGTAGTACAAAACCTAAAAACCCCTCCTGGAATACTGCCACGTCGTGTAACTTTTATAAAAAAAAAAAATAAAAAAAATATTCTGATACTTCCACAAAAGGAACACAACCAGTAAATTCAAACGTAAATAAAAGAAACCAAAACAAACAAAATATTAAAACCGATATATGTGACCAGTAAATAATTAATAGTATATCATTTTAAATATTATTTGTAGTAGTAGTTAATAGTAGTAGTAAGTAGATAAGTATATAATAAGTATGGATATCATACTGATGAATAACAATATGTAGAAGATAGAGGAAAACATTAAAAACTAAATTAAATATTATAGTGATATATAATTAGCATATAAAAAATAAATAAAAAGAGAATATATATAATTGGAAAGTAATACATAGATAATTATTACTTTACTAATATACTACTATATGTGGTAACTAAATATAAGACCAATAGAATTTCCACTCAAAGTTTAACACGAGACGCAATTAAACCCCCTATTTTATATATAATTAATATAATTAGTATAATGGATATAGAAATTAATATAGATAAATAAATTATAGTATATATATAAATATATATATAGATATAATAATATATATAATAATATAAATATATATATATATATATAATATATAATATATATATAAATATAATAATAATAATAAATAATATTTATATAATATATATATTATATTATAATATAAATAATATATATAATAAATAGTATATATATTATATATATATATATAATAAATATAGAAAATATATATAATAATATATAATATATATATAAATATATATATATAATAAATTTAATATATAATAAAATATAATATAAATAATATTATAGATAAATATATATAAATATATAAAAATAATAATATAATAATATATATATATATATATATATATATGTATCATTTCATCCACAGCTCCTGGTTCCCTAGATCTGGTAGCGTAGACATATGACACCGGAACAGAAAAAAATTCCAAGGCAAAACTCATCCACACTATAATAACATCGCTAACAAACGACTATCATCCATCTTCCATAATGATCAAATCATCAAAACAAATTCAATTACTCTCCGTTTATCCTCTCTTAACATTTTCCACACCACACAACCTCCCATGCTCATCCCCACTTATCTAATTCTTCATCAAAACTATGACACTACCCAAAGAATCATTAACAATGTACCTATAACCTAACCTCTTATATTTAATACAGAACATACTTCACTACTATACATTATAACATAATTAACAACATAATCTCTAAATCAAAATAAGTGATTAAATCAATTGTAGCAAACTATCTACACAAGAATTAAGCATCACCACCTTCCTACCATCACAACTTCCTAACACTCCAATCATCTCCTTCATCCAAACATATATATCCTAAAATATAAACCAACACTTATAAAGTCTACACATCTACAATAATATCAACACCCGACTCCTAAACTCACTAAATACCATAACCACTCTATCCCATAACTCAAACCCCGTCTACCACATCTCTCAAACTTTCATTCGCCACTCAAACCAAATCATCCACAGCCACCTCTGCTATAAATTCATAATCACGGTAATTACACTCATACTTCATCATTCTAATACTTATACACCTGACCACCAATACTCTATAATATTATCAAAAACCCCATCTATATACAAATGAAAAACAAGAAACAAACACACAAGTATAACCTCATTAAATTAAACAAATTATTCATTCGTGACTTTTAGTATAAGCCCACTATCGCATTTACATACATACCACTAGAAGCCTACCACTAACACCAGTATACACTACACCCCACAGAGCTCTCGTTAATTACCCTTATCTACGGGCCTGTGTACAAATCTATAAAAAACCTACAAACAATTTAATATCTTCTCTCTCATTTTCTAATCAATACAATTAATAAATTATCACACAATCCGCTACCAACTCTTAAACGCTATATCTTACTCATCATCAATCATCCTACTCAGCACTCAATACGCACTCTTATCGACTATAAATACTAGTAACAAATACCATCCATACAACTTTATCGCTAAAAATAATCTTTCCTTTATTCATTAGCAGTGTTTTCAGGCTTACTAATAAGTAACTAATATCTACTCTCACAATACCTTCGTGAGCATACCTCTAGGAACTCAGTATCAGATTTAATATGTACAATGATAGAGTCGAACTTTAAAATATAACAGTAAATTCCAATCTATATCATACTAACATATCTTCAATCACCTTACTAACTCTACTCAATTACACCTGGCTAAACCTCATCCCATTAAATACCTATTTCTTCCTGCTCCAGTCAAACTACACAATCTACATACTAAATAATTTGCTTATATACTATCACGTTACATTTCAAAGTTATCACATCCAACATCTCCTCACATCAATATTATCATCACAGTTACAAAAAACTAATCCTTCACATACTAATCAAATCCACTATATCTATCTATCACTCTTCAGCCCCTCTTCAAAAATGATCACATTATAACCCCTTAACACCCCATAATCATCCTCCTTCCAAACGTTCATTACCTCTTTTTCCTCTACTACCGTATGAATTTTTTTTACATTTTCCTCCTTAATAAATTCCATACACTTTCTTTGAACTTCACATCGCTTATAGCACATCAACCATGCCTCTATTAACTTATCAAATGCTTGGCATCACTCTCATCCATGCACTCACAAACTGTAATCTTTCTCCTACTATACAACATAACACATCTTCTCTTCTACTTACACTAAACAAACTCTATAACAGCCCCAGATTATGCATCAGTTCATTATCTATTACCACATCAATCATATATCTTACATCCTTTCAATAGCTTATTACCTATGGTAACCCTGTTACTAAACTTACGGGCCGCTTAATCTCACACTTCCTTTTATCCCTTCCTCTCCATCCAAGCCACAGCCACAACTTAAGGTCTAATAAAATAATCGTAAATGATCATAATCCACCCCACCCACCCACACTATATAACCATCACTCGAGCATATTGCAAACCCTTATCAAAACATACACAAATATACAATCATATTTTCACATCGAACACACTCTACCTGAACACCAACCTCTAGTAATCTCAGAATACTATTGGTATTATAAATGTATTAATACTACATACCACATACTGACCTACAATTATTATAAAAACGTTTCAAATAAATATATTCAAATTCTCACTCACCCCAAAGTCAAACCAGGGATTCCTTAATTCACCATCATCCATACCCACAAACAAACAATCTAAAAACGCCTACGCACCTCATCCTAAGAATCATATGCAATAAGCCAGAAAATCCACTCTCCTCAGCATCAAATAAGACCATATGTAACAACCACACATACCTTTTCATACTTAAATAACCATAAATTCTGTACATCTCATAACAAAATCCTTCAAGTTTGGCCACAGGCCCATTAAAATCGAGCTCCTCTCTCCCTATTCCTACTAAAGTCTAGACGCCCATCACACACACAATTCACACACAGATCAGTTCACACTTCCTTTCATCTTAGTTAAGTCACACACACAAACAAATTTCCCTTTTTAAATACACCGATTACCTCCCCTCTCTCATCAACATATACGCTGACATTCCAGGTCCCCATGATTTCATGACAATTTCCCGAAAGATAGAAGGTCGCTTAAGACGATCAAACCTCAGTGACATTAAACATCCTAACAATAAATTATGAGGCCAACTCGGAGGAAGACTCAACATCTCTTATTTCTTCACATACTCAAAAATTACTGTGGAATTCTCTCCCTATACACAGTACAATAAGGGGACAATTTATGTAACAAATCATGGAAAAGATAAACGAGATAGAAATTAATCATACACAATATGATAAATATATAATATAATATATATATATAAAAATACCGGTAATATACTTAACGCAGTATAGATAGTATAATATATATATATAGATATAGATAAAATATAAATATATAATATAATATATATATAATAAAATATAAAAAATAAATAATATAATATATATATTAGATACTCTAAGATATATATAGATAAAGATATATATAATTATAATAATATATATAGAAAATATAGAGATAATATATAAATATAAATAGAAAGATATAATATATAGAGATATAATAAGTAATAAATATATAAAGATATAATAGATTATACTGTATAAATAGTATATAATATAATAAATAAAATATTATATATAAGATTATATATTAAGATAAGATGAATTAGTATATAAGAATATTAGAATTTTCGTTGTTGGTTGTGGAGTTTTGTGAATGTACTTTATTGAGGGGTAACCTCACAACAATAAGAAAATGAGAATAATTAAATATGTTAATAATAAATCCTAAGTAAATTCAGATCTGAATAGGATAAAAAATATCGGGCAAAAAAATCAGACAAGCTCGCCGATTTTAAACGAAATATTGCGGCTAAACAATTAACACAAATTACGACCATAAACAATTCTAGTCTACAAAAAATAGCCTATACAAGGATAATCACAACTGTAAATATATAATATATAAAAAAAAAAAAAGGTAAATAATATTTATATAATAAGAATAAATAATAGATAAGATATCTATAGAGGTATAAAGATATATCATTATAAATATATATATATATATAATAGTATATATTAAATAATATATATATAAGAAGAATATTAAATAATTGTAGCCACACGACCACTCCTTTGCGAGAGGCGACGATGCGAGATAATTGACACCACGAGGGCAGAACCAAGTACCGTCAAAAACAAGTTATTCAATTACCATCTGAGTCTATCTTCGACATCTAGTAAGAGGAGGTCAATTCTCATGTGTCAGGAGAAGGCATCTTGACAGAAGAAGGCTGAGAATCCCAAATATAATCCTGAAAGGATATTGCCAGAAAGGAGGACGGAGGAAGAGACAAACATCACATTGAATAAACGGATCTAATCAAAAGGTGCAACTCTCAACCAGCGTCACAAAACTTCAACAAAAGATATCAACTAATCAAAATAGTAATAAAATAATAAAATATATATTAATATATTATAATATATAATATTAATATATATATATATATATAATAAATATATTAATAATATAATATAGTAGTATAAATATATATATAATATATAAAATATATATAATATATAATATATATAATTAAATTAAATATAATAATAATATATATTTATTATATAATAAATATATATATAAAAGAATATCAACCTCAAATTAGAACTTTTTTGCTGGTATATTTTAAGATCGATAACAACATACACTCACTAATTCCACATATGCGCTAATAAAAAATAAACACAATTAATTCAAAAAAATCGTAAGAGAGAAGACACTAACCTCAATACACTATATAATATACATCCAATTCACTTTAGAATCCCATCACGATTATCTTATACGAAATACGCAAATTGAAAAATCATTCAAATTATAGTTCGAAAAGAATTACATAAGTACACGCACAATAAAGGCAGAAACATTATACAAATACTGGGATTGACTTCTAAAATCATACCAGTATTAACAAAATTCTGAAAAAATGAATTATTTTATTATAAATAATATTTCGTAAATAAATATATTACTTAAAATCAATATGAAATAATTAAAAAACTCCCACAAAAAGTCTACCCTAGCAGCGTCCAACTAAATAATCATCTCACACTAAACGCCACGTTTTAGCTCATACCCAGTAATGCACAAGGTTGCCACCCTTGATAAAGATCTTTGATAAAATCGTTTTAGGATAATCAGAAATCGCTTTTTTGAATATACGATTGAATTGTTTAAAGTTATACTGTGACAAGGGTGAGTATTCAAGTAAATTACACGTAGTGAAATTTTCTCTTGCTCAAGCTTTTTATGTAATATTTGTTAAATCGTCTGGAATGAATACATATAGATTCCACCTTATATCATCAAAACCTCTAATATAATAGGTTAGTTTAGACAGTTCTAATTGTATTACGACATCTGTCCGTACACAGGATGCAATTTATAGTATACTTGTTTTAACAACTCTATATTAAAAGTAAACTGTTATTAACTGACCCAAACGTATATCCCCACAATTATAAAGATAAACCATAGCAACATATCGGAAATGTCAAGTGTAACGGATAATATCATATCAAAGTGATCACTAATTCACTCATAAGGAAAGGTAATGTTAAATATTCGCATTTTTGTTAAATTTTCCGTATTTTCATTGTATTTATGTTTTCAAAAATTTAAATATCTCAAAAATACGACACCTGACAAAAACCCAATACATATTGAAATCAAGTCATATAAGTGCCCTAATTATAAAATAATGGGTAAAAAATATGATTATATTTATTAGGATTATGATTAGAAATATTGACTAATAAGGAAAGTATCATAAAGAAGTATGAGTAGAGATTGTCCAGAGTATACACAACACACTGCGACACCCATGAAATGGGAAACCAACAAGCTCTATTCGTTAGTGGATAAAGTTGCGGAACCCTCCCCGATAATATTAGAAAGGCTAATCTATAGTCTCTGACACTACATTAGCTCACTTCCCTCACGAAATGCTACCTCGTTAGTGTACTGCTACTCCCATACACGCATCTATTGCCGTTTACTTATTGCCCCAATTAACTGTCACGCCTATTCATCAAATTAGGTATAAAATATTAAATAAAGTAAAAAAATCAAAGATACAACATAGGCGGAGTTGTAAAAATAAAAAGTTCGGATAATCCTCATATAAGAACTCATATATATATCCTTACCTTAACAAGGTATATGTTTTGAGTCACTTATGGCCATAGATAACTCACTATCACAATAAAAAATTCTAAATTCTTATCTTGATAGATAATCTCATTCATTTTAAAATACAGACTTATAAGATTTTAACTGTGTTCGAAACTGTTATCAATCACATTGTTTTGAGTGTCTCGATAAGCACATTTCATATGCTTCATAATAGCGTTATTTCTCCTCTTTCAATTCTAGTACTAAAGGACCTTCTTCAAACCTTCATAATCTTCGCATAAATTAAGTAGATTATATCACACTAGAATAACTCCCACCCAAACAACAAGCAACCACCAAAGAAAACCTACCTTCATCACGAAAACATCGATGCAATCCCTAATTAGAATGTACCAACTGTATGAGATTATCTATTTTGAATAGGGAGACGCAACAAACTCTCACCGATAACCTCACACAAAATTAAACGATTGCAAATATTGCCACTTGTAAATATCCACAAAATTTTCAGAATTTAAATCAAAATAAAAACATCAAATATCCATGGAACAAATACATATGAATATTCTCCCATATTATAATTATTATATATTAATATTATTAATAATATACTTATACTATAAAAATTATAATTATATATATAATATATGAAAACTAAGAATAGATATAAATATATATTCAATAAAATATAAAAAACATAAAAAATATATGCATCATAATTAATGTTGCTTACAAATAATACCTAAATAATATTAAAAATTAATAAAATCAATTATAAAATTATCTATATAAATGACAAAAAATATATACAACAGAAATGTACAAATAGCAACACACATTTAAACCAGAGTATAGTAAAAAAATAATATATTATTTTAAATATTACATATAAAATTATATATATATATATATATAATATGAAGTAGGCCTCATAATATAACACATTTTTAAAATACCTAATTAAATCTAAAAAAAAAAAAAAAAACTGTTTATATATAATAAAATCTTATATATGAATATGGTGCAACATTTATTCTATCATAAAATATTACAAAGCAAACTGATATAGAATTAAAGAAATAAAAAAAAAAAAAAAATTAGCGTATAGAGAAAAGAACTAACATATAATCTAGAAGTTTTTTTTTTAAATTAAAAATAATTAGGGAACGGAAATAGGAAAAGAAAGTATCATTGGTAGGTAAGGCATCAGCGGAACAATTTAAAAAACACCGAGTACCAACAGTAGCCCAGATAACGGGAAGCCATACAAATTGCACAACGAGGAACAAACATGGGAACAATAAGAAGATTCAGGAGTGGAAAAGTGATAACCTTGGGTAAGCAAGGATTTAAATATAGAGATCAGAGTCACGGAGTGAAGAACAATCACGAATAATAAAATAATAATAATACCAATAGCAGTAATAATAATAATTGTAAAAAAAATAATCTACAAAGAAAGTGAAGGCAAAACTACAAATCTAATGGACTATCGGTAAAGGCGTCCAATTTAATGAGGATATATTATAGATATATGTGAAGCCCTCGGGGGACACGATAAGATGATTAACTATAATTACTAGTTAATTATATATTTTATAGTATATATTAGATTATTAATATTAAGAATTATTATATATTATATGATTATTATAATATTAATTATATGAAATATTAGTTTAAACACGAATCGTATCATACACAACCAATACTCTAAACAAACAAAAATTCATAAGCAAAACTCTAGAGACCATCTCTACAGAACGAATGATTTAATAATTAAGATTATAGTAAATAGATTAATAAATTAATTGATCAGTAGATAGCCATAATAAAAATCTCCCCATATATGAACGACATTTTTCTATACTTGCACAAACCAACCTATAACAAGGAATCCAAGACGCGCACATCACACTTCCTTAGAATCTTTTAACAAACATAATTTATAAGATACCATGAAGCTTTAAGATGATATTATATTTGACCCAGTTATATAAAGCGGTAATGGACCTGGATGGATCATTTAAATATAATTCCAATAGAGTCAATAGTTAATATTGAATCCCTGTATTAAAATACTATTTATTATCATTATATATGAATATCTAATACACAATAGCATCATCATCATCATACATCATCATCATCACATCATCCATCTGACATCCTTTCATCATCTATCATCGTCATCATATATCATTTATACATATAATCATAACA
>JABUQX010041331.1:0-23469 GCA_015478945.1 Trachelipus rathkii | reverse complement strand
TTCAGCACATCAAAAAACATAAAGTTCAACAGTTAAACTAAAAACAATTTTTCAAAAGTGAAAAAATGCAGGCCTGTGTAATTAATTAATCAAACTAAATTAATTAAGCTGTTTTTTTTATAAATATATAGTTTCTTTTATTGTTATTTTATTTTACAGCAGCATATGTTACAACACTTAGCAAAATTAAATTCTAGAAAACCATTTTAACAAATTTTTTATCTTTTATTTTACTGTAATCTTTAATATTATATTTTATTTTTCACAACTAATAACATTATTTCTATATCTTTTTTTAAATAATTTTTTTTCTTTCTATTTGAATTTATTTTCATCTCTTTATTTTTTTATCAATTTTTTATTATTTTCTATTATTTTGTATTTTCATTCCAGCTTTTCAGAATTCTAAGAGAGGTAAGCATTGAAAGCTTTTTGAAAGGCGTCTTGGAAGACACTGTAAAGATATCAAGCATTATAAACCGATTGTAATTAGAAGCATTAATATGACCTTTTGATACATTAAAGATATCAAACATAACCAAATATTAATATGATCTTTTGATACATTAAAGATATCAAACATAATCCAACATTAATATAATTTTTTTGATACATTAAAGATATCAAGTATTATCAACCAATTGTAATTAGAAGTATTAATATGATCTTTTGATACATTAAAGATATCAAATATAACCAAATATAAATATGATCTTTTGATACATTAAAGATATCAAACATAATCAAATATTAATGTAATCTTTTGATGCATTAAAAATATCAAGTATTATCAACTGATTATAATTAGAAGCATTAATATGATCTTTTCATACATAAAAGATAACATAACCAAATATTAATATGATCTTTTGATACACTAAAGATACCAAGTATTATCAATCGATTACGATTCTTAATGATAAAATGATCTTTTGATACACTTGAGATATCAAGCATTATCTATCGATTATGATTATAAATTTTAAAATCATCATTTGATACATCGCCTACCTTTATAAATAATAAAATTATCATTTGATACAGTAAAGATATAAAACATTATCTATCGATTATATTTATAAATACTAAAATCATCATTTGATACAGTAAAAATATCAAACTTTATCTAAAAAATTCAGACTTTATCTAAAAGCCACGATGCAAAAAACTAAATACTATTAAACAATTAAAATGATCTTTTATATAATGAAAATCTCCCTCTGAATTAGAAGCTCATAATTCATTACAATAACTGTTACTACACTTTTAAAATGTTTCCATTATAAAAATCATCCCCAGCTGGATTCGAACCCACTGTTTCTGGACTGGAACACCATAATGCATTGCATTAACTATTACTAAACTTCCCAACGACTAGCTAACACATTTTTATATTCAGGCATTAAACATAAAGCAAAGTAATTTTATTAATATATTATTATTAATTACCATTATGTTTATTTAAATTATTATTAATAATAATAATAATAATAATAATAATAATAATAATAATAATAATAATAATAATAATAATAATAATAATAATAATAATAATATATAATAATAGAAGTAAAATATAATAATAAGTAATAATATTATAATATAATAATAATAATATATAATATAATATGCACATACTCAAGTGGTTCTTTACTTTCAGTGTATCATTATATGTTATTACTAGCTATTTATTTTATTAATTATTATTTGCTATTATTAATTATAGTTTTTGATAGAATAGTGATTTTTGTTTAATATTAATATTATGAATTTAAAAAATTTTATAATTATCTTTTTAATATTTAAGTATTTAGTATTTTATATGAGTACTTTCTCTAAGCGACTAATATATTCATACTAAATAACAGCGCATAGCCCAAAAATCGTGTTGTGTTGTTTATTATTTATTTATAAGGCAAGTCATTATAATAAATTTATTGTATTAAGTTATATTTTTTATCGTCCAACCTAATTAAATCAAATTATTTAATAGTTTTTACTATCTTACTTCTATAATTTATTTTGTAATTTTACTAGCTACTAGTACTACTAGTACTACTACTCTACCTTCTGCTTTTTCTGTACTATTACTATTTTCTAGTTATCTACTAATACTTAATACTTAATACTTACTACTTACTGACTGCATACACTGACTACTATCACCCGATGGGCAATTCTATCAGTCACAAATCCACGTGTACTAAATTAAACACGGTCTCAGATGACATCTTGATCCAAAGACTAATATAAAAATAATAAAGATTTAACGTTTTCGAATCACTTTTGCTAAAAACTTTTCTTGTTTTCTATTAAAATCGATCAATATATGAGAAGTATTTGTCTTGGAGTTAAAAATATGTACAATTTGAATCCTTTCTCTGTATGAATTTATTAGTTTGCATTTGATTTGAAAGGAAAAACAAATGTATTATTAGGTCATTTCCTATATTATGAAAAAAAAAAAAAAAACATAAATGTTTTATTAGGTGGACTCATCTATTATATGGCCAGCATATTTAATAATACAGAAGGCAATCTATCTCCTATAACCTCGTTACGAAGTAATTTTTAAAGTTTGAATATAATTCACCTAACCTAGCTAATAAAATGGCTTTTAGCTCAGAGTATGGTTGATTACTTTGGTTTAAATTAGAAAAAACGTCTCTAAGATGTTGTAAAACTTTTGTGGCAAATTATTTACAAGAGCACGGAAATGCTCACCAGTAGTAGGGGAGCTTTTCCATACTGTTACCTATGTAATAAACAAAAAAAATTATTTGTAAACAGCTCAACACAAAATAATATAAGCTCAATTCGTAAGATTGAAATTTCAGAATGGATTGAGGCACTTATGAACGCAGGGTAGGGCACGTGGGTGGCAGATTTTCAAAGGTATCTGTGCAAATTGCAAATCAGCGATCATGATATAAGGATATAAAATGTAAGGTAAACTTGAAAAAAGACTAAAAAAGAGACTGCCAGTTAATTAAATATTTAATTAAGAAAGTGTTGATATGAAACTCAACCATGATAAACTGATAGATTATTAATTTTAAAATGCCATTCTTTAAAGGGTTATGTTTGTGCAAATACTTGTCAAAGTTTATTGTTGAAACATTTTTAAAACTGTACATTAGACTGTTCAAATGATAGTTTATAACAGGGCTGCGGAGCCGGTAAGCTGTTTGCCGGCTCCGACTCCTGCTCAGGCTTTATCATTTTAAAATTAGCCCGCTCCGGCTCCAGATCCGGCTCCGGCTCCAGATCCGTCTCCACATCCGGCTCCGGATCCAGAACCGGCTCGGGCATTTTTAAATTAGCCAACTCCAGCTCCACCGAAAACCTTGCGGATCCTAGAATCCAGATCCCTGCTCCGGCTCCGGCTCCGGCTCCGGCTCCGGCTCCGCAGCCCTGGTTTATAAAGTTCATACTATCCGCTCACTTTTAGTTCACCTTTTTCTGGTTTAGAATGTTCTGATATAAAATCTGCTGTGACAGTTGTTGATTTAACTAAGAAAATGTAGTTCTTTAAGGCAATATTGACAATGTACTTTAAAAGGAAGTTATATAAAAGATATAATAGAAGTGAATTTATTATATATATACATATATATATATCGATATATATATATATTATATTATATATAACTATATATATATATAGTCTATTTATATATATATATATTATATATATATAATATTATATATATATATATAATATTATATATATATATTATGTATATATGATATATTAATATATATATAATATGATTATTATATATATATATATATATATATATATATATCAATAATATATATATATTAAAAAAAAAATATAACTATATATAATAAATATATATAAAATAAATTTATAAATATATTATAATATTCTATATATATATATATATATATATAATAATATATATTATATATAATATAGTGTATATATATATATAATATATATATATAATTATGATAATATATATATATATATATATATATGATATATATATTATAATATATATTATATATATATATATATATAATATTTATATATAATATATAATGTATATTATATAATTATAGTATATCATATATTATATATTATATATATATATAATTATATATATATATATATATATATATATTAATATATTATTATATATTTTCAACTATATATATTATATAATATATATAATAAGCTTTATATATATATATATATATATATATATATAATGTATATATATATATTATATATATATATATATATATATATCCTTGTCTTCTAAAACATTCTTCCTCGTCTCATGTACGGAAAATGAAACAATTAAGGTAGACAGATCATGACGTAAGTCGAAGAGAAAAGCCCCGTCTCTTATCATCCCCTCCGTATCATTAAGTGAGAGCTCGTACGCAGTTAAAAAGAATCCACCTTTAGGGGTTTACAAGATATCACGGGACGTACCCTCCTCGCTGTGGCATTCGTCAATGGTTGGAGTTATCCCTGGGAACATGGTAACAGCATCATTATCTTTCCAAAACCCAGATTTATTCGTATTGGGAACCTTCTTCTCGACTCTGTCAATCTCACATTCCTTTCCTTCAGATATTCTGTTACTGACTCAATCCACTTTTTCTTTGATCTTCCAGACGTCCGATTCCGCAGCACTATCGACCATATAGCATTCGCTTTACCAAACAAGCCGTCCTGCCCGTCTCAATGCCTTTCCATATGAACCTTAAACTATCTTTCAATTGCGTGCTCATTAATTCTCTCATTTACACTTTTCTTCACACAACTCATTCTATAGATACGTTCTACGTCCTCCAATTTTATCTCGAAATTCTTGTGCCATATGCTAATTTGTCGCCATCTCTTAGTTTATTACCCTGAGAGATTGCACTTTTGTCTATTTTCTTTTATTCCATAGGATAGCGATTCTCTACTCCGTATATTAACAGTAGGTAACAACATTAATCTCTATGCAAAACTGTGGCGTATTCAAGACTTTTTAAGGAACTTTCTATCCAGTCAAAGATTTTAATTGCAGCAGGCAAAACACCTTTCTACGCGTTAAAAAAATGTATCCTATTGAAAATCTGCAGTATCCAATCAATATATAT
Organism: Trachelipus rathkii; assembly: GCA_015478945.1. NCBI lineage: Eukaryota > Metazoa > Arthropoda > Malacostraca > Isopoda > Trachelipodidae > Trachelipus > Trachelipus rathkii. Next base: position 18,342 of record JABUQX010041331.1, on the reverse strand, counting down.
CTTTCTTTCTTACATAGTATCCTAAATATTTAAATTTAGATACATGCTCTATTGTACACATCAAACAATTACTCACACATCCTCTGGACCTCTCCTCACCCACAACCATCGACCTATTCTTTAAACCTACATTTACTTTTAAACCTCCTTATTTTACACACCACTGGCTAAATCCAATAACTCAAAATTTCCTCTCCATTCTTGAATGCATCTTCACCAGTAATTTCGTATTTAATACCAGCAGATTTACCATTCCTTTACAACACTCACTTCTACCTATTTACCTCCCTTCCCTAAACTAATTACCTATCTATCAGATATATTATTTATATATTAATATAGTAGGGTATATTATAATACATATGATATATATAATATTATATCATATATATATATATAGTCTATATATATATATATAATAATATATATATGTTATATAATATATATAATATATATATATCTATATATAAGCTATTATATTATATAATATATATTAATATATATATATATATATATAATTATAATCGTATATAGTATATATATATTACTATTAATATATATATAATATTAATATATATATATACATATAAAATGTGTTTTTTGTTATTTTTTATATACTGTTATCAACAATGACTAAAAGAAGTCATCAAATAGTTCGATTAATAATAATAAAATGAAAATATAAATAAATGAATAAAATGAAAATATTAAAGTAAATAATTATTAAAATAAATAAATAACTATTGAAACAATTATTTATTTTAATAAAAATCATTTATTTAAAAAGTGTTAATAAAATATTCATTATAAGCATATACCATTAAATTAAAAAGATGTCAAAAAATAGATTTTCAATTCAAACAAAAATGGAATAAATACAAATAACTTTTAGATTTTAATAAAAATAATTTAAATTATTACATCATTTTCTTAATTATTTACTACCAGGAATGATTTTCACCTTTGCAGTGGGACTAGCATCATCTTTTCCATAAGGATTTTAAGTTCTTTCTCCTGTAGTTTTCAAGAAGATCATGTTTCTCGGCACCTTCCTATTCAATGCTATTTCTAGAGTTTTACACTCCTAGGTAAGGTTTTCACTCTAGTGAGACTAGTATCTTATCCATAAGGCCTTTAAGCTCTTCCTCATAGACTTCTCTAGAAGATCATGATTCCATGTTCCTTGGTTTGATATGCTAGGCTTAGATTTATTTCAAGTAGTGAAATTGAAAAGTCGAATTGCTAGGCCATTTTAACCTATCTCTCTTACATTTCAATCAACAGGCATTTGCCCTCCCTCCCTCTAGAATCTAGAAAGTATCCTCTCCTGGCAATTTCAGACCAGGTACATTAGTTACACGAACTCGACACGCTACATCACACTATATCGGCGGTTACTCGTGGGCATTTACCCTCCAGCAAAGGTGGAACGTTCCTAAATTTTCCACTAGAGGATCACACCCGGCATCTTAGTTACACAAGCTCGAATCGCCAGCACATCACTATTCTAGCGATTTTAAATGAGAAAAAAGAAGAATGAGGAGAAATAATATTCTACGCAATCGGTTCATACGAAGATTTCCTTCTCATGTTTCTAAAGCGACAAGGCTAGCAACCTTCTCTTTCTATTTAATTTCTTGCAACAACCCCCAGGAAAAGCATTAGAAGCTCATGAGCCTGGAAATATTATCTTCTGGAGAATTCGAAATAGAAAAGATTTAAAGGCCAGATGGAGGAAGATGCTAGTGTCATTGAAAAGGTGAAAACTCAACCTGGGAGTATAATTCCCGAAAATTAGGGTTGGAAACCACTGAACTAAGAAATATTCTTCTAAAAAACTCTAGAATAAATTTTGGGTTATTGAAGAAAGAACATGTCTCAACTGACAGTGCGGAGTTTCATGTCCAGAAATAATATTGAAAAATAATTATTAATTTCAAATTTATATTTATATAAAAAAAGAAATATTACCTAATCTTAATACTATATATGAAATAAATATTATTTAAAATTTTATACAAATATTTTTCAAAGTTAATATTCATTGGTACTAAAAGTTACATAGGTTTTTATCTGAAAATAAAATTTTTTTAAATATTATTCTTAAGATTTAATTAAATATTTCTTTTGTGTTGTCTTCGAGAAGGATTTCTTCTATTATTTTGGTAAAAGGTCTCACAAATTCCATTGAATTGATGCTTTCTTTAACCTGTTAATAAGAATAAACCATTATTAATATTATTATTATTATTATTATATATTATTATTATGTATTATTTATAATTATCTATTCTTATTATTATTTATTATTCTTATTGATTATTATTATTATTATGTATTATTTATTATTATTATTATTTGTCATTATTATTATTATTTGATCTCTTCTTATATTATTATTATTATTATAGATTATTATTATTATTATTATTATTATTATTATTATTATTATTATTATTATTATTATTATTATTATTATTATTATTATTATTATTATTATTATTAATTATTATTCATTATTTTTATTATTGCTTTTTATTATTATTATTTTATATTATATTGATATTATATTATTATTAATTATTATAATTATTTATTAATTGTTATTATTATTATTATTATTATTATGATGTAAATATTATATTATTATGAGTATATTATTCTTATTATTCATTATTTATTTCTTAATTATTTATTATTATTATTATTATTATTATTATTATTATTATTATTATTATTATTATTATTATTATTATTATTATTATTATTATTATTATTATTATTATTATTATTTATTAATTATTCTTATTATTATTATTTATTATTATTAATTATTATTATTGATTATTATTATTATTAGTTATTATTATTATTATTATTATTGTTAGTTATTAATTATTATTATTATTGATTATTTATTATTATTATTATGTTTATTATATTCATTATTAATTCTATTATTAATTAATTTTATTAGTTATTATTATTATCATTATTATTATTATCATTATTTTAGTCTGATCTGAGTTCTTTTGAAAGTCACATGACAAAAGTATGCTTTAAAATTGAATTAAAGCATCTAAGAAATTCAACAAAATTCTAATCGTTAGATCATAAAGAATTTTCTTATATTTTTTAGAAAAATCTATACTGAAAGCTTTGAATTACTCAAGGTTTGATTAAATGATTATAAATGTCACAATATTAAAAAAAAGATTTTTTTTATTTTTAAAGAATAGCATTTAGATTATTAAAAAGTTTTTCATTTATTTAAAATTGGTTTCCATGAACCTTTGGACATTTTCTTTTGATTAATAAATTTTTGCTTAAACTTATTCAATACGTATTTATTATGACAATTATTAACTTCATTAAAACATGCGATTAAAGGATTTTCTAAAATCTCTTTAAAAGAATTTTATTTATTTTAAAGGTATAAAATAGATTAGAATGAAAAAAATAAAATTCCCTTTTAAATTCTTAACGATATAGTAACTATAGTTTACTTTTCATTATAAATATAATTAACATTTGTCACGAATCCATTCTAAAACGATGTTTAGCTCAATTTTACAATGGATTTTTCTTTTCTTTTATCTAAATAAAATGATGTTGTGTTTTCAAAGAAAATTTTATTTTACTCTAAAATTCTACTTAGAATTTTAAGGAAACTTTCACTACTCAGAAGAATTATGCAACCTTAAATCAGTAAATCGGCTTATATTTTGCTCCATTTTTTTATGTAATAAATACATATTTAACTTATTAAAAATAAAATTTTAAAGTAGGACTATTTTTTCTTTAAAATAATTGCTTCTAATTCATTAAAAATCTAATCAAATGAAATTTACTAGTAATTACTTGATTATATGATAGATAATAATAGATTTCTTGTTTAAGTAGTCATGGAAGTTACGAGTATATTTGATTTAATGGTTACTAGTAACTTCAATTTGGTTACTAGTAACTTCAGTTTTGCTAGTAGTAACTTCAATTTTGTTACTAGTAACTTTAATTTGGTTACTAGTTACTTCAATTTAGTTACTACTAACTTCAATTTGGTTACTTGTAACTTCGATTTGGCTACTAGTAACCAATTTGGTTACTAGTAACTTCAATTTGGTTACTAGTAACTTTAATACCTGCTAATATCCAGCTTTTGAGGAAGCAAATATACAGGTCACAAGAATCCCAATCACTTTACACAGCATAATATTATACTCCTATAAATTTTGGAAAATAAGCCTAGCAAACTAGCAATCAAACCAATTTTAATTAAAAATCATGTGCCCTTGAAGAAGTAACCACGCTAATTAATATTTTTTCTTAACTTGTGCTAAGAAACAAAGCCGAGATTTATGACTCTAAATGATAAAGTTAAAAATGAGGGAATAGAAAGTATATAATAAGGTTAAGAAGAAGCAGATGTAAAATAATAATAAAAAATAAGGAAAATAAAGTATAAGTAAAAAAATTTAAAAAAAAAATTAGTAAAAATCAGAACATTTTAAGATTTCCAAGAATATTTTAAGATTTTCAAAAATAATTCAAAATTTTCATCCTGTGGGAATAGCAATAAGTATCAAGATAATTGAAATTTTAAGTTATTGATTTTTAAGTTATTAGTTTAAAAGGCTAAGTTACTAACATACTAATATTGAATGAAGAAATATGAAATTTGTTTTTGAAATTGTTATGCCAAAATGAAGGCTTCCAATCGTTAGGAAGCTTAAATGGCATCACCACTGTTTAGTTTCGAATCATAAAGTGGTTTCCATTTAAAAATACCTTTAAAAATACCTTGAAAAATCTTAAATATAAAATTCATTACCCTACCAGATCACGTTCAGGATATAAGAAAATAAATGTATTTCCCTAAAAATTGTTTCTCACACTCTATATCTTTCTCTACTACTACTACTACTACTACTACTACTACTACTACTACTACTACTACTACTACTACTACTACTATTCTACTGCATTTCTTACTACTTCACTGCTGACTACTACTAAACTAACTTACTCATATAGCTACTGACTATCCTTACTACTTCATCTTCAACTGAGAAATCACAATCTTAAGACCAGGTAGAAAACCTAATAGAGATCTGATCGACTTATCTGATATTCGCAAAACATTTGACCTTTTAATTGCCAATAACTTTGCTCTTTTCCTTCCACATTTGTAGATGAAAGTACAAATCCTACAAATGAAAACACTTTGGAAATACATGATAGGCTATATGATAATAATAAAGCTCTTTTCCTACCACATTTGTAGATGAAAGTACAAATCCTACAAATGAAAACACTTTGGAAATTCATGATAGGCTATAATAATAATAATAATAATAATAATAATAATAATAATAATAATAATAATAATAATAATAATAATAATAATAATAATAATAATAATAATAATAATAATAATAATAATAATTATAATTAAGATAATGTCTATACTTACAATATCGGCAAATGTTAAGCTTCCTATATAATCGTTCTTGAAACACTCTGGAATCATTTCAATGTTTTCGCCTATTAGGCGGTTGACTTCCAATTTTTTGAGTAGAATATTTTTTGGAACATCATTTATAGTCTGCAAAAAAAATCGGGATGAGCTAATGATGTTAAATGTAAATACAAAGTGCAAAAAAAAAGACAGTTTATACAGTTTGAGGGGAAGAGATAAATCATTGTTTTATGGTTGAGTCTAAATACAATTAATTAACTGCTGAGTTAAATATAGCTTTATGTTGAAAAGCACCAAACAGTTTTTTTGCAAAATGTCTACGTAAAGGCTGCTTAGTTTCATAAGCCTGAACCAATAAGGAATTATGGCAAATGGAAAAACATAAGAGAACAGATTTAAAATTATGCTGACAAGGTATCCATAATATTGATTCTTAATAATTATTTATCTAGTATTTAATAAAATGAACGGAGCTAATTTTCAGGTTTAAAATTCAAATAGGAAATGCTAATTAATCAATTTAATTCAAATGAGTAATTAATCAATTTTCTCACATAAGAATTTTTAAATGTCCTCTAACTGTGATAGCTTCCATCCATAATATTGAATTTAATTTTTTTTATAGTAGTAGTTTCTTTCATCCTAAACTTTTCTAATCAATAATCATGACTAATAATAATAATAATAATTATAATAATAATAATAATAATAATAATAATAATAATAATAATGAATAATACTAATATAATAATTGAATATTAATAATATAATAATAATAATAATAATAATAATAATAATAATAATAATAATAAAAATAATTTTCCAAATTTTTCTGTACGTAATTTCTCAGTTGTTCCATATTATAGATTCCCTCAAAGATCGCAGCTAACCTAAATCAGTTGACGTAAGATTTCAATCAATCAACCTATCAATTTCTATATTATTCTATATATGGCACTCTCCTCATTTTCGCCATACAAGGGAATAAATAAGCACTTAGTTTAGTTATTTATTTATTGTATCAAATACCAATTAAAGTTAAAAAAAAAGTTTATATACTCACCAAATCTTCCTGAAGGGTTACTGCAACTTGCATTGTAAATCTTGCGAATGGTAACTCCTCGCTACTGCTTGTTTTTACTGTAGTTACTGGAACTATCATCAACGGACCCATGTTTGCTCGACAAGTGATCTAAGGGACGTTTCAGTGGTATAAATGTTTAAATAAAGATGTGTGATATAAAATTATATTGAATGTATCCTTTGAGAGTATACATTAGCCTAAATAACGAAAAAATTGCTAATAAAGTAGAACTTAAAAAAATAATGATACAAACGAAAAATATATACTTTCATACTAAATTTTTGCAACTATTTTATTATTTCTTTCTTCTAGGTTAGATTTTAATATAGCTGCTAAATTTAAAAAAAAAAACAATGTAAGGGATAATTCTATCTTCATCTTTATTAAGTATTGCTATCTGATGGATACGGAATAAACATAGCCTATTCCACAAATTCTAATTTTAAAATGATAACAGGTAAAAGAATCTAAAAATTATTATATCACCATTTCTAGTTTCGGAAATATCATTTATAACAAAAGAAAGGCTTCTCAATAACTTTACAATCATTAGGGATGTTACAGGACCTTGCAGTAACTAGCCTCTGATCTTTCCAGTATATCTAACTGAGTCATAATAAATCTAATTATCTTCATCGCCTCTATAGCGCAATTTTAATCATTCTACTTGAAATAATCTTCCAAGCAATCACAACATCTTTGAAAACATGCAACTATCATACCTATGTCCTTACAAAATCAAATCTTGCAATATCCTTTTCATGCTAATTTTCTTTAAAGGAAAACATTGTTCACTCATCAAACAAACTTTTAAGAATTTGGCCGTTCTGATAAGAATTCAAACCTCTTTGCACAAACCTCTTCCATGTTTCATATAGGGGCGATGTTCGTCCTTATATGGAGCTTGCACCTCATATCTGGGACGGTTTCATTTATACCTCCACTTTAAACAGGGTAAAAAATGGGTTATGTTTCTTATAAATAATTCCGCTTACACAGACTTTACCCAGTATCTTTCTGGATGTCATACTGCTCCACCACACTCTTTACACTATCTCTTTTACAATTAATATTGTTTTCACAGACTCTCTAGTGGTATCCCTTTCCTATTGTTATTGCTATTACTATTTTTATTAGATGATTATTTTATTGTTATTACGATGAAAATGATCTAAGCTCTCTATTCATCTTACTGTTTATTGACGATTACTTGTAATTCGTGAATAGTTACACCCTTCCTTTTGTGGGTCTTTCTTGTAAACCTAATTATATATATAAGTATTTAGAACTTTATTAATTTAACTACTCCTCTATATCACAATAAACATGATCATCCCACAACTTAATACTATTACTAATAAATATAATCGGAGCAGTGAAGGTAGCACTTATTATGCTATATAAATACTTACCCGGAAATTGAGGTAGATAGCCTTATATAGTGATTGGAGTCTTAGTAAACCTATATCGTAATACTTTTTTTGTATTGATATAAGGTGGTCTTTATATATTTGTTAATCTTATCTTCCTTCTAAGCAGTAGTATAGCACGTTATAGGGGGTATATAGTACAACTATATATATAGGTATAACTGTATAAATATTACAAATATATATTAAGGTATATTATATTATAATATTATTTATTAATTTTTATTAGAGATCTTAAAGTATAGTGTATTATACTCAGAGGTATAGTATATTTATAACAAGGACGTTGTATGGTCCATGTTCTGAGTTAGTACTTTTGTTTAAGTATAAGTATTATTTCTCATAGGTAATACATGGATAGTTCTTATATCATTCAGCAACATAAAACGCTTCCTTATATATTTATAACTACACGCTTAATTCCTTATAGTTATTTCTACTACGTCTATTCCGGAGGGACTTATGAAATCCTATATATGCTCTAAGGATTTGTGGAGCATAAAAATAACTGATACAATATTTTATGTATTTAATATAATAAGTATATAATAATGGTAGGGGAGTAGGGTAGTGTGTAGGGCTGATCCTTGGGGGTGGTAGAAGGGTGAGTAGTGAGAGGGAGGTGGTAGTGGGGGGGGTAGGGGTGTTGGATTACAGATAATATAACCTAACTTTATGTATGTATAGTAAGTCACGTGGATAGTATAGTTATCTCTTCATCATTATTATCAGTATATTAAGTGATATTGGATTTGCAAATTTTCATCTATTTTTAATAATAATATTAGTTCTCAAAAGAAAGGGAAGAATATATTGCGCATAAAATTATTCTAATATTGGTATATAATTATAATTGGAAAATATATTAGAATTAGATTGATGCCGTAGTCGGAACATATTTTTTGGTGGAAGATGGAAGAGGGCGCAAGGCCTAATAAAAAATATACTTGCGATCTCTTTATACATATAATATTTATTTATTTATATGATTTAATATAATCTGAATAGGTTATTGGGTAGTACATCTTAAATGCTTTCTCTCAAAAAGTTACGCTATAATAAATATATTTTTAGGTTCGGTTGTAAGATGCATTGTAACTCACAATGGGGGAAATTATATAATGAAAATAACATGTCACTGCATCCATGGCGCTTATTCTTCAATGAAGTATTATATATGTTCAGTATATATCAAAGATGGCTTATATAAGTATTGTTCGTTTACCATGGCTACTATTAAAAGGAATGTCAAACCTTATATATTATATTACTTATCTGATATATACTTTATTGTATTTATATATACCTCCACCAATATAGCTGTTAGACATATGGACTGAGGACATATTAGAAATAAAGATACTACCGTTAATATCAAAAGCTAAATATGTATGGTTGAATTATTGACATTGAGGTATAAGTTGGTTAAGTATACTAAATGAAACACATCATGCTGGCTATATTTTATTCCATTATCAGCTGATGAGAAGATACTGATACCCACAAGATATACTAATCTACAACTTATGTACTTATATTAGGTATATCCACTTTGCTAATTTATATGTCATGAATTTATATTAGAAGTTATAAAAACTTATTCTTTATGAAGTTTCGGTAACCCGTTAAAAGTTGCTATTTTGGGAAAGGTATGACTAAGAGATTATCTTTGTAAAATTTTTCATCAATCTTTCCAATAACTTATTTGCAGTTTTCGTTTTAAAGTTTTTGCGAAGATGGCAGGCGGGTTTTTATTTAACGGAGAATGACAATATTGAAAGTATGTGATTAGCTTTTGTTAAATAATATAACTTATTCATAATAACCATTTTATTTCCTTTGTCAGCTCTTGTGACACTTTGATTGAATAAAGTCCTGAATAGGACAAAAAGGCCTCTCCTTCAAAGGGTTTTTCTCCCCCCCTATCCTTTTGTTGTTTTAACAAATTTAATTAATTATTAATGAAATAAAAATAATTTTTGTGTTAAAGTAGATAATGTTTTAGGGGTTAAGCTAATATATCTATTGTACTGCGTGTTTGCAGGTTAAAGTGATTTAAAAATGCACCCCGGTTTGTTTTGTTGTCACACGCATTGTCATATAAATTTCATTAACTTTTTAAATAACAATCCCCCTTTTCAACGATTAATATTACATTATAGGGATTGTCTTCTTAAAGCAAATAGGTCTAAATCGTACAACCAATTTCTGAAACAATGTTTGTCTGAAAAAGTGATTCCTAATAATCTTTTAAATAGTTTTCTGTCGCGTTCTCATGATTCCCCTTTCCCGATTTGGCAGGAGGAGGTACTAAAATGTTACATAAGAGACTCTAACTTTACTAAGAACAAGCTTTTCTTCTTTCATTAGGTGGAAGAGCTAATGCCCGTTTCACCTCTGGCTCATTTTTATGCACTATAGATAAATGTCTTTGAAATCTGTGACGAAAGTTATGAGAATCTATATGATAACAGTGACGAGAAAGAGTGTTAATAGATTAGAAAGCATTTTTAAAAATAGTATATGGAATGAGATTGGAAACGAGGAGTTTTATGTTAATATTTCAACTTGTAATTTGTCGATGGATCAAAAACTATTTCTTTCACTTGGTCCTTCATTTGGTGTAGGTTATTTTTGATGATAACTTGACGGAGTTTCTTTGGAGCATGGAAAAATTTAAAAACAATAATAATAGATTAAATATTAACTATGATCTGCTTAAAGGTTACGTACTTAATGACATTAACAATAGATCCTCTCATTTTCTTCCGAATAGATTTACAAAAGCTCTTCACGATTTGAAAAATAACAAAAGCTTACATATTACAAGAGCTGACAAAGGAAATAAAATGGTTATTATGAATAAGTTAGATTATTTAACAAAAGCTAATCACATACTTTCAGACCTGAATGTCTATTCTCCGTTAAATAAAAACCCCCTGCCATCTTCGCAAAGAACATTTAAACAAAAACTGCAAATAATATTGAAAGATGATGAAAATTTACAAAATAATCTCTTAGTATACCTTCCCAAAATAGCAACTTTTTACGGGTTGCCGAAACTTCATAAAGATAATATACCCTTTCGCCCCATCATCTCTAATATAAATAATGTTACATATAAATGCAAAGTGGCTTAATAAGCAGTTGAGTGTTCTTGTGGGTACGATATCTTCCAGCCACATAAAAAATAGCCAGCAGTTTGTTTCATTACTTAACACTGCTCAATTGCAAAATACCAACATTTTGAGTTTTGACGTAGTATCTTTATTTACTAATGTCCAGTCCATCTAACGCTTGATTGGTTGGAGGAATATATTATCAAGAAAAGAATATAATAGGGTTTGCCATTCCTTTTTAAATAGTATAAAGCACTTAGTAATTTCCTCTTAACTGAAACATAACTTCTTCCATTTCGAAGGAAAATTTTAAAGACAATTTATCGGTTCTTCCCATCGGTGTCCCCTTTGTCTGATATAGAGGAATACCCTTTATGAGATATAAATATAATTATTTTATTATAATGAGAGTGTGTTGGATGTATAAGCCGTTATACAGTGTATAATCTATTTTTTCAATTTTCCACTCGCAGCTCTCGAGTGATATTGCAGAAAGGGGGGCAGCTTTTAAATTTTATATTTTTTTAAGAGTGTGTTATAATGTATAATGTGGATTATGATGTGTTTGTTTGCGTGTCATATCTTTAAATCATTTGGATAACTAATACGTAATAGATATATATATATGCCTTAACTCATCTATGAATCAATCTTCATATCCATTCAATAATTATCAATTTATAACGATTAAAATTTTGAAACTCACTATAGAACGTGCTCATCTAGAAAATGTGTTCCTTTACTCTTATTTATTGGTAACTCAATTTTTGATAAAAATAGTAATGAAAAAATATCAAGAAAAGACAGAAATTAAACATTAACTGAGATTATATATGTATAGTAATAGATGATCATATTCAATGGACAGTTGGAATTATTCTCCAAAACATTATCATAATTTATTAAGCAAGTGGTTTTATCATGATACCACTTAACTGCAATTGAATGGGGAAAATTCACTCATATAATAATACTAGAGCCAGAAATTATCAGTTTGCATAATAATGGTGAAAGATTAAAAGAAAAAATCCTTAGAAAGAAAAGTTTCCTTAGGGTTCATGCGCAGCTAACCATCTTTACGCGAACTAGAACACAGTGTTTATGCTATAAATAAAGTAATATTATATATGGAATAAGCCAGATCTCTTACTATATATACTTGTCTAGTATAGTACCTCATCATAGCGAAGTCAATATTTACTATACTGTTACGTCTCAATAAGTACTCACCTTCATCGCAGCCAAGTCTTGTGCTTCGCGAAGTCTGTGAATAGTTTCTACCAATCGTGTGAGACATAAAAGCGCTTTTTGGTGAGTCGAGACCTAGCGGCAGACCCTGAGACAGTCCGACTCTATACATAAAGCCTTTTTCGAGAGACTCTTATCAGTGAAGAGTGAAAAGTGTTCAGATCTCCTCCTTATTAGCTTGGCGCATGTATCGACATACAGAAGCTTTTTCGTATCTTCTAACCTACTTATAAAGAGTTTATTCCCACCTTTTTTGTACCATTTGCGACAAATTGTTTCCGTGTTAGACACGAAAATAAAGTTCTTACACATACATCTTTAATAATGGCAGAGCGCTGGTACAAAAACTCATAAAGGAAGTGTCTTTTACAAATATATGTGAGGTTGTGTTATATAGAAGACTCCCATGATGGGCTCGTGGTGCTCAGATCGACTATTCTACTGGGATGATTGAAAGCATAGGTTTAATTTAATGCAGTTGCAGAAACGTACATTCCTGACAAGATTTCCACGAGATATTCTTAGTAATTAATGAGTTTATATTAAGGAGTCTTTCGCCAGAAGTACCAGTGGGATGATTGTTTGTCCGTGAGGAATAGGGGTTGCGTGAATGACGTTAGCGCTATGGGCTCTATATGAAACAAATTACACCGTAAGGGGTATAATCCTAAACTCAGCCCTCGTCATTCAAAAATCACAAGTCCATGTTGGCTCGAGAGGCAGAGATTCATCTAGCTATCAATTTTTATAATACAACTATTCATAACAGGTGAATAATCACATTGTTTCTTCCTCTTTCCGATGGCTCTAACCATTTCCACAATGTTTTAAATGTGCTGCGAGGTTTTGACAATATTCAAGGTCTTGAATTGGAGAGCAATATCATAGCCATTAACATCGCAGAGTACTACGCGATCAATATCATAGCCATGATTGATGGCTTACATACCGCTGAATGATGCAACTGAAAAGCGTTTTTTCCTGTAGCGGTATTTCCTTCAATTGAAAGATTTCTAAATGCTTTTGATCATTCGTATAAATAGAATCAATTAGATCCATTTTAAAATACCTTAACTAGTGCAGGCTCATTGTGTTTGTTCAGAACAACGATAGATATGGATTATAATTGAATAGCTTGCATGGGTTGTGTAGTCAATTAATTTCCTCCTCATGACGTGATCTCTCGCGAAAAAAACATAACTAACGTCCTTGTATTTCAGTTACACATAGAGTAGTGGAAGGTATATCTGGTAATGATCCCATCCTTAATAATTATTATTGTGCAGATATTAAGTGTAAAGTAGTTTACTTCTGAAAATACGATTTTGAATATTTAATGTTAGAGTAGTGAAAGAGCAACAAAGCAAATTGAATAGACAAACATATCTTGCCTCTTAGTTCTAATACTTGATCATTTTCTATCAGCATATAATGTATGTATTTGGGCGTAGTGCCTTTTCTGTTTTGACTAGACATTCTTGGAAGTAGCCAGCCATGAACGAGACCCATAGCCATCCATTTCTCTGGAGGGTTACTTTCATTTTTCGCCTCCCGTTAGACTTACTAATTTGACTGTGTCTAATTCGACAGTTTCATCTAATTATTATGGAGTTTGATAATTATAGATCGATTCTAATTTGCTTTGCTCAAAGTGTCTAGACAATAGCTCAATGATATTTATTATTTGCTTTGTTTGCTGTAACAACAAACTGTACATGAAACAACCGGCAATACTACTACTATGGATATATAATTGTTCTTTTTCTACAACATATATCAGCGGTTTCATCTGCTAGTATATGTCATATAACGCTCACGCTTTCTTTATACCTTATTAATAATGTCCTTCCTTTATAGTGAGTACCGACAATAGTAGAAATTGTATCTCATTCTGATAATCTGAACTGTATTATGGTATGTAGCATTTTCATTTCCCATTTTCAAAAACATGGTTTTTTCAATGTAAATCTGATCTCTCGCATCTAATTCGTCAACCTACATAGAACACAAATCTTGCAATCACTCATCCTTCATCATGATGTTATATTCTATTCTCGAAGATGTCGTTATATATATACTGCAGCACAATATATATATTATATATATTTTTATATTATCTTTATTATAGCGCTACCCAAGTGCTGACAGTAGCTTAAGCATACGCTCTGCAGAAGTCGAGGATTTCATGGATTACTAAAGTCTTGGACGAAACTAGACCTTCTTATGGGTGAACAGGGTGATCAAAATATTTCAGAAGGGGCAGATGATTTGATGACCTTTAATTAGCAATGGACTGCTGGAAGTGAACTTAACACCAGCTCTCTCACAGGACTATCTTTTCCTTTCAGCATAGGCAGAATCTGTTGAACTTGTTCATAAAATATAAACACCTCCCGTTCTGCGGCTGTAGAGCGAATCTTTAGTAATTTAGTGAGGGAATATTTTGAGGTGCAAAGAGTCAGCCCTTAACTGCTTTTTGATTTTGAGCAGCTATATCTTTTGAAGGTAATTATGGATCCTTTGTCTTGTGAAGAAGGCATTGAGGGGGGAGGAGGAAAATCTTGAGATTTTGTAAATTATTATTAATTTTTTATATAATTTATATAATAATTTTTTGTTAAGGTAAGCGTCATTAGTAGTTTATTTTTAAAATATTTTTGTGAGTGCACATTTGCGGGAGACGATGCGGACGTGCGGACTTGCGATAGCCGAGGTTTGATGGTCTGAATAAGATGTCTTTCACCAGAAAATATCACGCAGGAACGAAATCTTTATAGATCCTACAAACTGTTTTTTATTTATTGTCTTGTAATGATTGTCCGTCTATGAATGTGGTTAAGCGTGTATTGGATGGTCTACCCCTAAGCACGGTCTGTATGCGGAACAGGTGATCTCGCCTGCTTTCGACTGACTATGTTGTAGATGTGCTACTTCCATTACACCTGTGTTTGGTATGTCCCTTACAAACCGTCGAAGAACAGTATTCTCATAATTTTTATAGGTTCGTGAGATTGACAGTGTGATTCAATGGCTTTCTTCGTTCTTTAAATAAGGAGCCGTAGTGGACTTTCTCGTGATCGGTGAGTTATCTTTCGTGTGCTTTAGGTATCATATACTTAATTCATTCAAACACTTAGCAATATGCTCCTCATGTCTGTAGTGCATCTTGCAGTATGTCAGCCAAGGTGAATACATGTACTTCCAAATCCACTTCTATGAATACGACTCTCGCATACTTTAAGCACTCATATCGTGGTCCATTATAGCATATTCCCCATCATAAATATCATATATTTATGTTTCTGGTGGAGATTTGCATCTAAGACATTTTTTCAATAACTGTTTCTTTTTCTCAGTCGAGTACTATCAAATCTTAAATGATAATACTCTACAACTCGTTATCTTACAGTGATTTGAATGTATTTATTATTCTGTGATACTTCTCGTGCTAGTCTCGTCCGTTTCTGACACACGTTCGGGAATTCAAGTTCTTTAAGAACTTGCTCTCTGAAAATCTGGTTACCTACGCATAGACTTTACTATCGTTCCTCGAGTATGCTGCTTTGGTCGATGTGTTGTTGGGGTTCTTCATCATGCGAAATATGAGAGTACGAGGGAACTTCGTCTTTCTCTTTGCTCTACGCTATCTAGTTGACATAATTAGTACTTCTTTTTCTTTGTGCATATACTATAAGAAATGCGTTGAGTAATATATTTCCTAATTATTTGATGCTCTGAGTTAGGGCCTTGTGTGAAATTCATTGAAAAAACGAATATCTATTGAGAATTTTATATGTCATCAGATTGCCTTATAGTAATATAATACCCCCCTTTATTATCAGTATTACCAATCAAATAATAAGTGCCATTCTAGTTCCTTATTAGAGATGTGATTCATATATATTCAGGCTACATATTATATATATAAGTAATATATTTATTATTAATATTAATATTATATTATTATATTATATATATTAATATATATTAATTATATATATAGAAGAGAGAGAAAATTTCTTTAAGTGGTGAATGTACAACCCTTTAGTTCTATAATTAATTCATTCAATAATTAGCTATACATTTTAAACATTTTAATATCTTTACATGCTACATAAAAATAAATATACTTTTATTTATACATACTATTAAAATTATTAAAAAATAGTCCTTAATGCAGTAACGCTTTTCCAGTTGTAAATTCAGACCTATTATTCAATATGACTTAGATTGGTGACTTGCCTTTCGTGTATGGTCTAGAGTATTATTGATACTCTAATCCTCCCTGATTTATGTTTTAGTTGTATCTGTTATAGTAAGACTTATTTGTGTAAAAAGTGTGTAATTTTTTTTAATTATTTAAGGTATTTTGTTATAGTATAGGTGATTTATTTTCTGCATATTGGTTAGATACAAAACCTTAATAAGGCATATAACTATATATATATATAATTATATTAATCGTATATTATATATATAATAATTATATAATATATTAAGTATATATATATATAAGTATATAGTATATATATATATTATAATATATATATAATATATTAATATCTATAATATTTTATATAATATATAATATAATAATATATTGACATGAGTATCGTCTGTTAAGAAATAGAGAGATGATTTTGACTATATATTATCTATGATGTAATATTAAATAATACGGAGTTTCTGAAAAGTTTAGACTTTGACGAAAGTTAAATTTATTTATCTTGATATTTGAACGAGAACACGTTAGAATATACCCAAAAAGAATATTTCTTTTCTATTTTTATTTTTATTAGTTTTTTTATTTAGTATTTTTTTTTGATTTTTGGCCTAAACTAATAAATTTAATGTGATATTTAGAATATGGTATCCTGGTAAGATGATTCTAGTAATTTATATATATATATATTAATATATTATATATATATGTTTAATTAAATTTATTTAATATTATAATATATTTAATTAAATTAATAAATATAATATATTAAAATTATATATATTATATATATATATCATATATAAATATTATTAATATTTAATATATATATATTATATATATATATTAATATATACTATATTTATATTTATATATAATATATATTATTAATATATACTATATATGCTTCCTGTTTCCACTATTTATAATCAACTTTCTTATCTTTAATTTTTTTCCATATACTTAGGTGAGGTGTTTTAGGAGTCAGAATAAGCTTTTAATTTGGTATTTTAATTAATATTTTGTACGATTTTATTTAACTGGAAATTTATTTCCATTTTATGTGTTCTGATAAACTTAACTTACCTCAATTATTTAACGATACTATAGTTGTTTGGATTTGTGTATTTATTAATCTTATATCCTATAATTATTCTAAATATATATCTACTTAATCTCTATCGATCTATCGCCCATACAAATTAGAAGTAAATCATATTATTTATTATTCTATTTTTATCTATCATAAATCATTATAACATACTGAGTAGATTCATAATACGTTAATAGGGCACGACTCTAGTCTCTCTCAAAGCTTGGTGTTCTTTTAATGAGCAAGCACACTATTAGAAGATATGGATTTGTGTCTCAACTATATATAATGAATGGCAAGACTTGGATTATATTGAAGTATTATTCTTTGAACATAACGAAACGAGATATTCAATTTCATAAAAGTCATAAAGTCACTTCATGTTCTGAGCACTATCACTCTATAGTTCAGACTCGAAAGCGAACTTGTTGTGCAGTCTCACGTCTTTTTACACGTGGCGTTTCTGTCGAACTTGCCTGACCCTCTTGTGTAATGTTATGGACCAGACGCAGATAATGAATGTTGGTTTTCAATCGAGTGTGTAATAAATAAGTTCGCAAGCCTTTCTTTTCGCCTGAAGTTATTTTCCGTCCTGCGTGATTTCGCGTGCTGCTACGCGGATATTTTTCTCTGTAGTACGCATGTTAAGTTCATTGATAATGTCGTG
>JABUQX010041330.1:22500-27500 GCA_015478945.1 Trachelipus rathkii | reverse complement strand
GGAAAAAGGTAGATGATGTTATATTATATATATATATATATATATAGCCAAGAGCATATATATATATATATATATATATATATATATATATATATATATATATATATATGGTGTATAGATCAAGAATGATAAAAATCCTACATTTATGCAGGCTACAAAAACAGGATATATATAGTGGAGATTTCATGGCAAGTCTAGCAAAGTAGGAAGACTGATAAGGTGAAAAACGTTTGCACAACCTAGGAAGAAAGCCTAGGAAATGGTTAATTTGGGAACTGACCACGGAAATTAATTTATAAATACAAATGATAATATGTAATTCATTGAACCTCGCTTAATTACAACTAGGGAAATGGGAAATGTAAATTAAGAGAGAAAGATATATATATATATATATATATATATATATGTTATATATATATATATATATATATATATATATATATATATATATATATATATATATATATATATATATATAAGTATATATATATATATATATATATATATATATATATATATATATATCAGGCGCGGCTTTACGGGGGAAGCACAGGAGGCCGGGCCTCCTCTAAAAAAAAATAAAAGCAACTAATGTAATAAAATAATTCAAATTACTATTTATTACTATTAAAATAATGTTTAAAATGTTATACAAGGACGCTAATTTTACATTAAGATCATTTATTTTATTCTCGTGCGAAAAATTATTTTTCATAAGGATCATTGACTGGAGGAATTTCGATTTGTGCCTCCAAGAAAGCATAATTATAATGCTTTCAAAACACTGGTTGTCATGGCAACGTACAGAAACCTTAATGCTATTTTGTCTATTTTGAGGATTTTTTCCCAAGGCCTCCTCTCGAACTTTTTTTTTTAAATTAAATAAAAAAAAAAACATATATATATTATATATGTTATATATATATATATATATATAAGTGTTATATATATATATATAGATGGAAAGATATATATATATATATATATATATATATATAAACTTATTTATATATATATATATATATATATATATATATATATATATAGTTGTCCCTCGTAGAACGCGGGGGTTAGGTTCCTGACCCCCCGCGTTATAGGCGACATCGCGTATAACTTTAACCCCCTGAAAAATCATAAATTTTAAAATTTTTACCTTTGTATAAGGTGAATAAAATAGCAGCAGTATTTTATTTATTCTTAATAATAATTGAATAAATTTGCAGATACAATGTTATTTACAGAACAGTATATAAATATATTTTATTGACTAATTAATTAGTAGGATATTTATTACATTACAGTACAGTACTCTACATATCTTAAATTGAGCAAAAAAAAAATTTTTTTTAGTTTTTTAAATGAAAAAATATACAATGTATAAACCTTTAAAAAATTTGGAGATAAAATATTTTTTATATATTTGATTGAATAGCCTAAGGACTGTAATTTAAAATTTTAAAGTTAATAAAATTGCGCACAAAAATAGTTTCTTTCAAAGTGTAAATGAAGTTGAAGGTGTAGGAGATGAAGGCGGTTTCGAATCTGTAGGTTGCATTGGCTGCTTTTTTTAGAAATACATCGTTATCGGTAATTGACGCTTTTGCCTTTTTAGCTCACCAAATATTTCTTTTTTTTTTTCCTTTTCATTTCATTATCTTTTTAACATATGTATATATTACAGAATTATAATTTTATTTTTTCAATTTTAATTATCTTTTTGACATTTGTATTACAGAATTTTAATTTTATTTTTTCAATTTTGTAATTTTAATTTTTCTTTTTATTATCTTTTTGAAAACCGCGGTATAGCAAGATCGCGTTCTATAAGACCGCGTTCTACGAGGGACGACTATATATATATATATATATATATATATATATATATATATATATATATATATATATATATATATATATATATATATATATATATATATATATATATTTCATTTTTAAATTTACAATATTAGATTCCTTATTCTCCCTATATACTTTTAGTAAAAATATATATATATATATATATATATATATATATATATATATATATATATATATATATATATATATATATATATATATATATATATATATATATATATATAAAATAATATAAAAATAATACACACACATACACATATTTAAAAAAACACACACACACAATAATAATAATAATAATAATACACACACACACACACACACACACATAATAATAATAATAATAATAATAATAATAATAATGTATGATTAATAATAATAATAATAATAATAATAATAATAATAATAAATAATAATATAATACACACACACACACACACAAATAATAATAATAATAATAAAAGTACTGATAATAATAATAATAATAATAAATAATAATAATAATAATAATAATAATAACAATAATAATAATAATAATAATAATAACAATAATAATAATAATAATAATAATAATAATAATAATAATAATTAATAATAATAATAATAATAATAATAATAATAATAATAATAATAATAATAATAATAATAATAATAATAATAATAATAATAATAATAATAATAATAATAATAATAATTATAACTATAATTATAATTATAATTATAATTATAATTATTATATTAATAATAATAATAATGCACACACACACACACACACACACACACACACACACACACACACACACAATAATAATAATAATAATAATAATAATAATAATAATAATAATAATAATAATAATAATAATAATAATAATGGGTTTGGCGGAAAAGAAGAGGATTGCAGCAAGAAAAAGATCAAAGATACTCGAGTATTCGGAATCAATAGGAGAAGGTTGTAAAATGCTGTCATTGTCTATCCAAGATGTTCAGTTAATTAGTGATCAACTGACAGCTGACAATATATAAGATGAAAGTAGGGTATAGGAAATATTCGCTGCTCCAAGCTCACGCTTCAACGCATGGATCCCCTCCAGATGAGAGTGATATTTTCTTAGAGAGTTTGGATAAAACTTTCGAAAGGAATGTACAAACAATACCCCTGATGATGGATGATATCAATTCAAGTGAAATAAAGAAGCTGAGTGGATAGAAGAGGTACTTGGGACAGTTTGGAGACGAGGTGAGGAACGTAGAGTAAGAAAGATTGATATGTGGATTGATAAAAACCTTGGTTTTCTAGATATAATAAGATACGGAATATTTGATCATTTAGTCAACATTGATAATTATGTAGAATGTTATAGTTTTTACCAAGATTTAGAAAAATAAAATGATTGTGGGAAAATAACTCAATACCTTCAAGACAATCGTGAAACTATAAACAGAAATATCAATATAAAAAGTTTCAAAAAAAATAATATATGAATTAAATATGAACTGCAATAACCCAAGTTTGAACGACTGACTGACAAACAGAACAGCAGAGAAGAGGGTAGTGGTATATATATATATATATATATATATATATATATATATAGTATATATAAGTGTATATATATATATATATATATATATATATATATATATATATATATATATATATATATATATATATATATATATATATATATATATATATATATATATATATATATATATATATATATGGTATATATATATATATATATATATATATATAGAAAGAGTAGTATATATATATATATATATATATATATATTATTATATATATACATATATATATATATATATATAGGTTAGTATTAGTAAAGATAAGTTATATATATATATATATATATATATATATATATATATATATATATATATATATATATATATATATATATATATATTATTATATTTATGTTAGAGATTGATCGAATATCCATTTTCAATATTTGCTAATGCGTATTGAATGTTAAGGCGAATACATTTTTCAATATTCGCGAATGAGAAAATTTTTTAGCATCTTCGCAAGAAATTTTTAATGACTGGACTATTATCAGTACGTGTCACTTTAAACTAGGTGTAAGTGATTGAACAAATAAAATGCATTCACTCATTCTCCCAGGAGGCAGGACGAGGACCCAGTCCTTGTAGGCATTCTACCAACCTCTTCCCAACATCTGCCCTTGAAAGAGAAAACTTCATTAATTTATAGAGCTATTTGTACATAATTTATTGATTAATCAATGGTTGAAATAAATCTATTGAAAGGTTATGCTTAAGAAATAATAATTTTTCAGTCCTCTCTCAGCATTTAATTCGCTACTTGTTTTTAATCATAGATCATACCAGCAATTCACAAAAGAGACCTTCATTGCCAAATCTATGGAGGACAAGCAAGGTAAAGTCCTTTAGCTATGAAGATTATATGTTTCTTCATGTTTCCTCCACCATGCAAGAGGATCTTCATTAGGGAAATGTTCTTTTTGGTCACCGATCAACAATTTTTGATGTCTGCATTGATCCAGTTGATCATCTTCATCATCACTCCATGAATGAAATGCATTTTCATGATCCGTAGACAGCGAAGGTGGGATGGAATTGAAGCGACGTTTGTTCTTTGTCGTTTTTGAATGTCAGTCTCTGTATTTTTGAATTTCCTCGCATTATCGGCAAGACGATGATCTTTAACATCTCAAATTGAGTAAGGCAAATTTTGTTTTTTGTTTGGTCCCATAACCGTAGCTAAGGAATCCAAGTCGCGTTGCTTGCTCTCTCTGAAAGCGAATCTTTGTTAATTTCTCTCACTTCTTAGCATCGCAACGCAATTTTACTCTTTGACCGTCATTGTCTGAGAGCAGAAAACTAATTTCTATTCAGAGAGTGGTTGCGAGAGGATGATAACAGTTATTGATAACAAAAATTTTGCTGATTATTTTGGTGGTAGGTGATATATTCAAATGGTTAGAGTACAGTGACAATTGGTTAGAATTGTCATGGGATACTAAGAAATTAATATTATCATTAGAGGGAAGTACAAGCGGTCAAATACATTAAGTTCCTGTATCCTTTATCCTCATTTACAGATTGATGTTCCAGCT
>JABUQX010041328.1:0-45607 GCA_015478945.1 Trachelipus rathkii | reverse complement strand
AACCCTCGAGACATAAAAGTTTCGAATCAACTTTCTGGATTTAAAGACCAATATTACATTCAAGTAAGTCCCTTTTGTTCTTATATAACTCTTTTGGTGACATTTTCATTTATCTATCAAATTTTGGGTCTATCTTTTGCGAAATTTTGACAAACAATTCTTCCTAAACTAACTATGCGTTGAAATTGATGATAATTTAATTTTAACATTTTCGAAACTTTTATTTTTGTCATATGTAAACCTTTTCGTTTTTCTGCAAATAGTTTACATTCTTTAAAATCATTATATACCGGATATGTATGATTAAAATATACAATTTTAATAAATTGCAGTATCCTGGGCTTGCCGAAATTAAAATATCTTAAGGTAAAAATATATATCGACAATTCGAATTCATACCAATTCTATCGAAGCACCCAAGGGACCTTAGGGTACAGAGGTGTGGTGCTGTCTGTGAGACTAGTATCAGGCCGGTGCGAAAATGGTGCGGTGCTGTCAGTGAAACTAGTATTAGGCCGGTGCGAAAACGGTGCGGTGCTGCCGGTGAAACTGGTATCGGGCCGGTGCGAAAACGGTGCGGTGCCATCCTTGAGACTAGTATCGGTAGTGCTATTCAAGACTGCTTGTGGGTTGGTTCCTTTTCGGCCAGTGAATTCTTTTTCTACTTCCTCATCAACAAGCCTTTTTATACAGAAAGCAGACTTCTGTAAATTCAGATGATCAAATCAAGAAGGATTATGACAATGCATGCCTGTCTCCTCGCTGCCAAAACAACACCTATTCCAAGCTTCTCCTAACTCATCAACTCGATCATTGACCATCACCCTACTTAACCGGACGTTCTTGGTATTTCTTCAAATGAAAAAAGTGCCGATATGGGTTTGGAATATCTGTACCATCGAATAAGGAATTTATGCCTCGTGAATTCCAGCAATGCCATTCAATTTATCGAGTGGCAAATACAAATATTGAAATCCCATGGAATCCCAGAATTAGTGATCAGGTCCCTTTTTTTCGGAAATTAATCGTATTGCTTTGTAAGTACGCTTAACGAAGTAAAAGGCCGTCTCAGCAAGTCAAGGTCTGATAAGGCCTACACTGATGTTTTTAAGGAGCAACTGAGATGTGGTATCATCGAAATCATCTCTGTTGATCCGAAGGAGTTCGATCGTTACATATGGATCCCCACAGGCCTGTAATAAAAATGGCTGATCAGGTTTTTACTAAAATCAGGCCTGTGTTCAATTGCAGCCTTAGAACAAAAGGCGCTCCTTCTCTTAATCAAGCCTGTTACCCAGGCATCGACTTGTTGGTTCCTTTACTTCGTCTCCTTCTTTCCTTTAGGAACAACAAATATGTGGTTGTCGCTGATCATCCGAAAGCCTTTCTTCAATCTATCTTAAACTTGAAAGCGAGCGTAACAAGTTTTGTTTTTTCTGGGAAGAAGATGGCAGACTTGTTACTTATAGGTTCGCGAACAATCTTTTTTGGCCTTGCGGTATCCCCCTTTATCTTAGGAGCCGTAATATTAAGACATATATAAAAGCGAAATATTCATTCGATCTGGTCTCTCGGGCTTCTGGTCAATAACTTGTATGTGAATAATTTTATCTACACTCATTCATCCCCCTGATGTTTTGAGAGACATCTATTCAGCCTAGGTAAAAAGGATGAAGGAGGGTGGGTTCCAACTTGTGTTCCTGGAACATCAACCACCCTGATTTTAAAGCTCAAATCAAAGACGATCAGATGCTTTCCTCTCATAATTGTGATGAGGAAATAGTCTTGGGTTATCTTTATCATCCCGAAAATGATGCCCTTAGATTAGCAGACTTTGACCTTACCTCAGTCGAATCAAAACAAGATCTTCTCTCCCAAGTAAACAAAATCTTTGATCCTCTTTCTTTTTTCCTTCCTGTAACTTTAAGGGGACGTCTGTTGATGAGGCGGACATGGGAGAAAGAAATGAGTTGGGATGACTCTGTCGACCTTGAAATGATATAAAAGAAGATTGGGAGAAACTTCGTGCTGATCTTCGACTGGCGCTCAAAATAAACCTTATTCCTTCACGCTTCTTGCTTTTGAAGCATGCAACAAATTCAACTCTCACATCTTTTGTGACGCAAAGTTCACAATGTTATGGGTTTGCAGTCTACATCACCGGTTCAGAAACTGTCCCATCATTATTGTGGGCAAAATCTAAGGTGGCTCCGCTCAAGGGAAAAACACTTCCTTGTCTTGAGCTGTTATCGGTTTATTTGGCTCTTAAGTGCCTTCCACAAATATTGACGGGATTAACAGAGGTTGAATTCAAGGCTGTCAACATCTTCTCGGATTCCCAAATCGTCCTAGCATGGGTGGCGGGAGGAGGCAGCAAAGCGAAACAAATTTTTTCGTCAAGAAATTCAATCAAATCACCGCAATGGTTTCTCCATGAGAGAATGACAATTTTACTGCCTATCTCTTTCACTTATGTTAAACGGATGAAAACCCTGCCGACTTGATAACTCGAGGAATATCACATCCAGAGTTTTGTCAAAAAACTAAGCCTTTGGAAATTTGGTCCAAACTGCTCCGCTACGATCAGGTTTACTGGCCCAATTTCAGCAGTTCGGGGGGAGGATTGATGGGTCCTTCTTCAACATTTTATGGTCATACAGGCCCCACCTCCTCCTATGATCAACATTTCACGATATTCTTTTTTGTCAACTATTGTTGAGGTAAGTAATGTTCTCTAACTTTTCAAATTCGGTATATCAAATCTTTCCTCAATCGATTGTGACAAAAAAGCTAGACTTTTCTTGTTAAATAGTTATGTCAGGCAGAAAAGTGTTTTCTGTTGAAAACTTCGGTTCTTAATGATGTTAGAGTCGTAACCCTGCTTCTGCTAAATCACCACCTGATTTGGTTTCTCGTCTCAACCTCTTTTAGGTTCTCATTCAGAAGTAAGGGGCCGTCTTAATCTCGTACGTAATTTATTTTGTTTTGAGGTGGGGATATCCTGTAGTACTTGGTAAAGTCACATCATCTGACCTTTTCTGCATTCATTAAAAGAAGATTAGACATAAACACCTTTGCATT
The DNA here is from genome assembly GCA_015478945.1 of Trachelipus rathkii. Classification (NCBI taxonomy): domain Eukaryota; kingdom Metazoa; phylum Arthropoda; class Malacostraca; order Isopoda; family Trachelipodidae; genus Trachelipus; species Trachelipus rathkii. The sequence continues at coordinate 42,526 of JABUQX010041328.1, read as the reverse complement.
CAGGCAACCCTTACATGTATTCGCTTAAAAGGTTATTGGATTACATCAGCTCGACACACGATAAGAAAAATACTGTCGGAATGTGTCATCTGCAAAAAAGTACAACAGCTTTTCCTTTCAATATCCAAAGTTCACGAATTTCACAAAAGCTTCAGTTAATTTTATCGTCCTTTTCACGAGTGTAGGTGTTTGACTACATGCTTAATACATTTCTTTGTCAAAGTCAATAGTTCAAAATCACCACAAAAAATGTACTATATTTTGTAACATCTTGTCTCATACATTCGTTCTGTGGATCCCTGATCATGTCTGCAATATTCATTTGTGCTAATACGTTCAGCGTTTTGTCACCTAAGTTTGGAAGTTCCAAATTTCTTATAATATGTTACAAACTATGCCCGTTTCCTTTAATAGAAAGCCTCGGATGCTCTTGAACAAGTTCCGTTATTTTGGATAACCGGTTTCCGTAGTTTCTGCGTCGGAAATCAAAATTCTAAGCAATTATCCGAATTCCATTGTGATATGCCCCTTGGATGGGAAGTAATGTGGGAGATAAGGGTTCAATACCGGAACTGTAAAAACTGCCTCTCCAAGACAGAGGGCGTAAAAGTTTGGAATATTTGATTTTTATTACTTCCTGGGAAGATATCGCTGACGCCATTTTGTTCTTTTATAACTCTTTTGGTGACATTTTTCTATTTATCTATCAAATTTTGGGTTATCTTTTGCTTAGAGCTTCAAATATTCTTCCTTAAAACTTAACGACTTCAATTGAATTGAATATTAATTTAAATTTACATTTTCGAAACTTTTATTTGTCATAAATGTAACCTTTTCGTTTTTTATTTCTGCAAATAGTTTACATTCTTTAAAATCATTATATTTTTTTTATATTGCATGATTTAAAATATACAATTTAATAAAATGCAGTATCTCTGCGAGAGAGTGACGACATTATCTTAACGCACAACCATAGACTCCACCAGCTTCGAATTTCATGACCATATCGAGATCGACCTGATTGGCGGCAGAATATTTCGTCATTGAGGTCGCCGTCGCTGTTCTGTGAGACTATGTACAGGCCGGTGAGAAAATGGTGCGGTGCTGTCGGTGAAACTAGTATTAGGCCGGTGCGAAAACGGTGCGGTGCTGCCGGTGAAACTGGTATCGGGCCGGTGTGAAAACGGTGCGGTGCCATCCTTGAGACTAGTATCGGGCCGGTGCGAAAACGGTGCGGTGCTATCGGTGATACTAGTATCGGGCGGTGCAAAAACGGTGCAGTGCTGTCGGTGCCGGTGCGGAATCAGTGTGATATTTTTCCGCGGCTATTGATATTTTTCCGCGCTATTGATATTTTTTCTGCGCTGTTTTCATCAACTGGCTGTTGATTTTTTTTTTTTGTGCTTTGAACTCTAGAGTGCGGTTTTTTTCAGGCGCAGTATTTTTCTGCGTCTATTGATTATTTTTCGCGCTGTTAGACATATTTTTTGTGTTTTGACTCTGAAGTGCAGTTTTTTTTTCATGCGCATTTGATATTTTTCTGTGCTTTTGACTTTACAGTGCGGTTTTTCAGGCGCATTTGATATTTTTCTGCGCTATTTGATTTTTTCTGCGCTGTTGACGATTTGGTTTTGTGTCTTGAGCTCTAGACTGCAACCTATTTTCAGGCTGCAGTTGAATACTGGACGGCTATTGATATATTTCTGCGCTGTTGACATTGTTTTGTACTTTTGATTCTTCAGTATGGTTTTTTTAATTTTAAGGCGCAGTTTGAATATTTTTATGCGCGGTTGATATTTTTTTTTCTGCGCTATTTATATTTTTCTGAGCTGTTGACATTTTTTTTGTGCTTTTTGACTCATGCAGTTGCGGTTTTTTTCAGGCGCATAGTTGATTATTTTTCTGCTGCGTACTATTGATTATTGTTTTTTTGTCGCTGTTGATATTTTTTATGCTTTTTTGATCTCTGCTTGTGCAAGTTTTTTTCATTGCGCCATGTTGAGATTTTTTTCTGCGCTGTTGAAATTTTTTTGTGCTGCTTTTGACTCTGCTGTGCTGTTTTTTCATGCCCAGTTGAAGTGATTTTCTGCGCTGTTGTGACTATATTTTGTGTGCTTTTGACTCGCAGTGCTGGTTTTTTTCAGGTCGCAGTTTGATTAATGTTTCTGCGCGGGTTGAATATTTTTCTTGCGCTATTTGATATTTTTTTTGCGTCTGGTTGATATTTTTTATGCTTTTGACTCTGCTGTGCAGTTTTTTCATGCGCAGTTGATATTTTTCTGCGCTGTTGATATATTTTGGTGCTTTTGACTCTGCTGTGCTGTTTTTTCATGCGCAGTTGATATTTTTCTGCGCTGTTGACATATTTTGGTGCTTTTGACTCTGCAGTGCGTTTTTTTCAGGCGCAGTTGATATTTTTCTGCGCGGTTGATATTTTTCTGCGCTATTGATATTTTTTTTGCGCTGTTGACATTTTTTATGCTTTTGACGCTGCTGTGCAGTTTTTTCATGCGCAGTTGATATTTTTCTGCGCTGTTGACATATTTTTGCGCAATTGACTTTGTATTTGATTTCAACGTGGTGCAGGTCAACTTTACGTGCAACAATTTGTCTTTGTTTGCTTCATGTTGGTGCGCAGTGATCTTTGCAGTTGCTTCAACGTGGTGCGCAGCATACTTATATGTGCGTCAAATTGGCTTTGTGTTACTTTCATACGTGCGCAGTGACTTTCGAGTTTGCTTCACGTGTGCGCAAGTCAATTTATACGTGCGCAAATGAATTTGTGGTTTTGGCTTCTTAATGTTGCGCAGTGACTTTGTAATTGCTTCACGTGTGCGCAGTCAACCTATACGTGTACAATTGACTTTGTGCTCGTTTTCTCGTGCGCAATTAACTTTGTAGTTGCTTCACGTGTGCGCAGTCCCATTTTTATACTGTGCGCAATTGACTTTTGTGTTTGCTTCATATGTGCGTAGTGACTTTGTAGTTGCTTCACGTGTGCGCAGTCAACTTATATCTGCGCAACTGACTTTGTGTTTGCTTCATATGTGCGCTGTGACTTTGCAGTTGCTTCACGTGTGCGCAGTCAAACTATATGTGCGCAATTGATTTTTAGTTTGCTTCATATTATGGTGCGCAGTGGACTTTGTAGTTGCTTTACGTGTGCGCAGTCTAATCTTATACGTGCCGCATTGACTTTGTTGTTTGCTTCAATATGTGCTCGCAGTGCTTTGTAGTTGCTTCATCGTGTGCGCAAGTCACTTATATTGTGCGCAATTGGCTTTGGTGTTTACTTCATACGTGCGCAGTTGACTTGTGCAGTTGCTTCACTGTGTGCGCTAAGTTCAATTATACGTGCGTCATTGACTTTGTTGTTGCTCTATAAATGTGCGCTTAGTGACTTTGGTTATTGCTTCACGGTGTGCGCGAGTCATATCCTATACGTGTACAAATTGACTTTGTGCTCGTTTGCTCGTGCGTATATAACTTTGTAGTTGCTTCACTGTGTGCGCAGTCAATTTATACGTGCGGCAAATTGGCTTTGTGTTTGCTTCATATGTCCAAGTGACCTTTGTAGTTTGCTTCTAACTTGTGTGTGGCGCAGTCAATCTTATGACGTGCGGTAATTGACGTTTGTGTTTGCTTCATTACGTGCTGGCAGTGACTTTTGCCAGTTGCTTCCACCCGTGTGCGCAGTCAACTCTATATGTGCGCAATTAATTTTTGAGTTTGCTTCATATGTGCGCAGTGACTTTGTATGTTGCTTTACGTGTGCGCAGTCAAACTTATACGTGCGCAATTTGACTGTTGTGTGTTTGCTTAATATGTGCGCAGTGACTTTGTAGTTGCTTCACGTGGGTGCGCAGTTCCACTTATACGTGCCAATTGGAATTTGTGCTTGTTTTCTCTGTGCTGCAATTAATCACTTTGTATGTTGGCTTCACGTGTGCGTCCCGTCAACTTATTACGTGTGCAATTGACTGTTTTGTTGCTTCATATGTGCGCAAGTTGACTTTGTATGCTGCTTCACATGTGCGCGAGTTTCAATCTTTACGTAGCCTCAACGTGTGCTCAATTGACTTTATAAACTTTTTAGATTGTTTAATTTAGGACTTTGTTTATGATATTATTTATTATAACATAAGATTTATTCAACAATGGATATATTAATCGATTTAGACTTAAAGGTCACATAGGAGTTCTCACAAATGAAAGACCTGCGTCTTCTACGGATGAAACTAACAGCTAGTTTAAAAGCAACATTACAGGGTGAGCTGAGTCCCCTCCGAATGAAAAAGGGTGTTTTAAGAAGAAAGTTTTCTCTATCTGCAACATTTTCCTGAAAAAAGGTGGATGATACACGAGTCACCTACCCTCATCGACCCTGATGTTATCAAAACAATTTTCGACAAGGTGGACCTCGATTGTCTCGGACATTAAAACTCAAAGATACTCTGATCGATAAACGCTATTAATAGGGGCTGAGTAAACCAGAGTTCGATCAATTCGGTTCTAACGAGAGAGATTCTCCGATTATCTGATGCTTACGACATGTAAAAGTCGCTCCAGCTCTCCAAACTGTTTAAGTAGTCGGAGTTATGGATATTGAAATCAAAGTCTCGAAGATCTTCCTGATCCCTTTCTGTATAGGAGAATCAGTCTTTAATAATTTCGAACAAAACATGCTTGTGAACACTCAAGTCTTTTCCCATTGCAGCCTTTTTAGCCTGAAGATTCGCAGCCTCTAGAATCTAAATGTCGGATGATTTTTCGCCGGCGAGAAGGACAATAGCACCCCTTTCGTTCCTTGCCTGCAGGAGTTTCAATAATTGTGTATGGTGGGGAGGAGGGACTTGCACATAGCTGTTAAGTTGCAGTATCTCAAGTCCCATTTAAAGGGATATGCTCTCAGAGACATTGAGCAGTTTGAACGGGTACGGATTGAGAACTAAATGAAGTTGCCTTTGTCCATTTTATAAAGAACATTAATTTGGACAAAGGCCTTCATTATTGATTTCAGTAGGAACTGGACTCATCTCCGCCTCTGGACGGGAAGCAACCTTGAAACAGTCAGATCCCTTTATTTGTAAAAGGTTCGGCGCTCATCTAAAAGAGCTCAGGCGAAATCGGGGTGACCTCTTCCCATGAGGAATGTTCTGGCTTGCATAGTTAATTCAGCCATATATTAATTGATAAACTTCCTCTTTCATTTTTAAGAGAGTTGAAGCTGGCGACTCGAGGACTCTGCTTAATCTGAATTTTTGTATTAATATATTTTTTTTTTAATTTATATAAATATTATATATATAATATAATATATATAGTTATATATATATATATATATACTATATATATATATACTATATGGTTATATATATAATATTAATCTTTATTATTATATATAGTTATTATATATGTTTATAGTATATATATAATATATACTATATATATATATTATATATAATATTATATATATATATATTATATAGTATATATATATAATTATATATAATAATATTATATATATATATAATATATATATATATTATATATATATAAATATAAATATATATAGTATATATATAGTATATATATATATATATATATACTATATATATATATATATAATATATATATGAGTATATATTATTATATATATATATATATAGTATATTATATATATATATATAGTATATATGAATTATATATATATATATATATATTTATAGTATATATTATTATTTATTATAATATATATATATATATATATATAATATATATATATATATATATATATATATATATATATATATATATATATATATATATATATATATATATATATATATATATATATATATAATGGGGAGTACCATCTTTATATTTGATGGTCCCATTATTAAGGTTTTTTGGTTTCTCATGAATATAACTATTATGGTAATATTTTTCCAAAGCTTATCAAAGGTTTTAATTTTATTTAGGAGTTATATATTTTGGTTTATTTCTTTTATTTCCTTACTTTATATGTTTAATTAATTTATGATCTTTTCCAAGTGCTTCTGGGTAATAAAGTAATTTATTACCAGAAGTTCTAAAAGTTCTGTCTTTAGGTATGAGATGATTTATTGATTTGATGCTCTTAATGATGTGTTTTGCTGTTCCATTTTGTAATACTGTTTCTGAACTATTAAACTGTGCATTGTGAATTTATAAACTGACAAACAACTACCAAAACTATTTTTGTGTGAAATACACCCTAGTGAAATTGATAAGTGACGGGTGTCAGTTTATTATTGTGATAGTTAAATTGTAGTACTAAACAGACATTTATGTTCTTTGCGTACAGTGGCTAACTTGAACACAGAACTACACAGTAACCTATCATTAACAAGAGGAACAAGTAAGGATCAGGTCTATTTTGTGTTTAAAACGACGAATTAGTAGTATGTACATCGGTACTTAATCAATCCTTCATTTATAGATCCGTCCAGAACAAATCCTACTTAGTTTCCAAAGGATATTATTGAAGCCCAAGCCATACAAGCTCGTCGAATCGGGTAAGATTTTATATACAAAAATACCTTTAGATTTACGTAAAAGAGATATAAAAGGCATTTGAAAAGGTCTTCCCTTTCAGGCTTCTAAGTCACGGGTTGCTTCTGATAGTGCAAGTTTCTTATCTTGGGTTCCTTTCTAGTCAAGGGCTAGATATTGGATATTACAAAGGCTAGTTCCGACTACTTCATAGGCTAATCTCGGGTTAATACTTCTTAACTAATCACGGGTTACTTCTTCATTTCCAATTTCGGGTTATTTCTTAGTTAATATCGCAACAGACTCATCTAATGGACAAAGTATATATTTATTTCTCATTCTGAATCCACATTTATTTCGGATTTATCAGCTAATCAGGAGTATTTCCTAACTCCCTATATTTATCTGTGTATAGCATTTCCACCTTGTAATTCTTTTCCATACCTTGTTCTTAATAGTGATTGCTTCACATATTTTTTATCAGCTTTAGTTAGTGTCAATCGCATACATCACTTCATCTCACATTATCGGAGTAAATTCCGTTGTTGTTTTATTTCATTTCTTGTTGAAATATATAGTATCAGTCTCAGGGGTTGAACATTGTTGAAATTACAGTCTTCATTATCTTTCGTCTGATAGAATACGAGGAACTTATTTCAAACCCCCACAATTCACGGGGATTTATTTCAATCCTCTATAGTCTTAGTATATCCCCATTTTCTATGATTTTTTATACACATCTTTAATATTGTGTAAAAATCTTTTGAAAGTAAAGTTTAAGTTTTACTCTTCTTTTATTATCCCCGTTGTCTTTGGTTGTCTTTGTTATAATAACTGTAAGGTTGTCGCCGCTACTGTTCCTATTACCACCACTCACTCAAAATTTACATCCGGAAAATTGACGATGCGAAACAACTAGACGTGAAGATACTAGACAGGCGAGTAGTCCAAGACAACTACCTTCCGTTGGAGTAAGGTCCTTTTCAGTTTCCGATTGATTTCAGATCTCAGCATATCGTAGAGTGAAGACTGAAGATCTTGGTAGTAGGAAGAGATTCACGGTGAGAGACCTAACCCCTTTCCTATTATTATCATTGACAGTTTTCATAATTTAGGGTCTGGGAATAGTCACTTTGTGTTTTTCTTTATTATCACAGTCATATTCATTCTGTTTTAATCAGAATTTCAGTTATATTTAATTTCATTCTTCGTGGATCGATCCGACATTCCTAGTCCCCTAGAGAAATTTTATTGGCCCCTGAACAGGGACTATTTGTTCCTGTTTGGTGTCAGCGCGCCGCTGCGCATTGCCAATTAGACCACATCATCATTTCATCACAATTCTCTGCTTATCAAAAGTACTTCATATTGTTTACTTTTCATTAATTTCGCTGAAAAAAATTGGTAAAAAAATATTTCATACTGTTCTCTTCAGCAATTTTGCTGGAAAAAGACTGATACATCTCTGATTTCGTGTACTTCTTTTATTTCCAAAATTCTGGTTGTTTTTTAACTAATTTTTTCACCTCATATTACAGTCACACTTTTCTCTCTTTTATTTATTCTACCTTCCTTTTCCTCCTCTTTCTATTGCAGTGACCCACTGAGAAAGTAAAAAATAAGTCATAATGGATGTTCCTACTAAAGATTTCACAGGATCAGGTGCGGAAGCAGTGGATGCTTTTATAGAAGAGGACAAAGGAAGGCTATCATATATAGAAATTAGTGCTAGTGCTAGTGTTAGGGAAAGAGTGGATGATAATGTTCGCGTAGACTATTCTGATGTTGAGGTAGATAGGGTTAGAAATGTTGATGTTAATGTTGCTAGCATCACACAGTCAGAGAATCACATGAGGTCATGCCAATAGAGCGTGCCCAGGAATTGGTATATACGTTAAAGAAGGATCTCAGAGTATTGGAAGAACGTAGATCCCAAAGGCTGAGGAATCCGGATGTCCTAGATTGGTATGCTAGTCCGGTCAGTCAGCCAATTCAGCAAAGGATATTTCCTGACGAACATCAAGTTGATCTTCCAGATACAATAATCCAGGATTTTCTGCGTTTGAATTTAGATACACCGGTGATTTCTCCGGAATTTTCTCGAACTAATGTTTCTTTTTTCAGGGAAGACACTAAGTATTCTGCAGCATCAGCAAATAGAACCTCACCACACGCTGATAGAATTCTACCACCAAGGGAACAAGATGGATTTTTGCTTTATCCACCACCGCACGCAGAAGAGATGCCATTTCCTGTTCCAGTTTCTGAGGGTATTTCCCCTTCCGCTTTTCATCAACATCGACAAGTTATTTCTCCGGTAATAACCACAGCCACAGGTGTCCCACACTCATCACAGAATGTTTTTTCTACATCTCGGAATTTCCCTGCTCAATATTCCAGAAGGCCTGGTTTTATTCCATTTCGACCTCAACAACCTCATACAGGAAATTACACGAACTATACAAACAGAAGGGAGCATTATATGAAGTTGATTTCTGAAGCCATTGTTCTTTTACGCAGTTACTTAAGAACTCCCAGAACTTGAAAGTCGTCGATCCTGGTAAATACAAGTATGAGGCAGACCAGGATATCCTTGAATATTTCGCTGATTTCGATGCATATTGCGGCCTCCATTACCCGAACGCTCCTCGACAATGGTTGCGTTTGTTGGGTCGACAATTGGAAGAGTCATTCCTCTAATTGTACCAATTCATCGCCAAGGATGTCCGTAATTATGCTTCCATGAAAGATACCCTCATACGTTGGTATCATACAGAGGAAAAACGGAAAGACGATTATAGGCTTAAAGCCTATCACGCTGCTTACTGTCATAAGAACGAGAACATTCGTATGTTTGCTCTTCGCTTAGAGCAGTTGGCCCGTAGGGCATATAACGGCTTAGACATGCGCGAGCTCAATTCTCTGCGCACTGCATTTCTTCTTTGCCTTCTATATCTTCCCTTAAGACACGGGTAAAGGGATATAATATTCAAATAGAACACAATACACGATCCCGTGTTACGTAGGAGGATATCGTCAGCCTGGCTGATTCACTAGAGCAGAATAATCAGGTATATCCGATTTCAATTTCAGATGGACTGCCACCTTAAAATCCTATAAGAAAATCTCGTATTTCAGATACAATTGAACTGCGGGATCAAGATTTGAACGAGACAATACGAATTGATGTCGTTCATCCCACCGGTTAAATAGATGCCTTGAAAGAGAATCATAGTAACAGTCGGAAATCAACTTACAGCCCTAGAGATGCTGATACTAAAAGAAATCAGTATAGGAGAGATTCCAACCGGAAAGAAAGTAAATATTAAAGAGATAGTCTGCGAAGAAATGATGACCGGAAGCAGAGTTCGTACTCCTACAACCGCCATAGTATCAATATTCGCCGTCAGCACCCAGTCCTGCGCTGAGGTACGATGCGAATATTGTGAATATATTGGCCATGTTCGTGCTGAGTGTCGGTCTTACAGATCGCCACAAAAATCACTACCTATTTCTAGGTGGGTGGATTGTCCATTCTGTAATGGACCCCATCCCGGTATAAAATGTCCTTAAAAAATGTCTCCCCGGACTGCAGATAATCGTCCAAGGTCATCCCCTTTGTAAGCAGCTCCACAGAATCACAATTTAGGAGCTGTCAAGAAGATTTTATCGACATCAAATGTTCGTAACAGAAACACAGACCCAGTACCAATGCCAAGAAATATTGAGCGATCATCAGATAACAGGACTGACGGAAATTCGCGCTCAACTCGCAGGTTCTTGAACCCTTGTGAATGGTGTGATTTATCACATTATGAGGGCCTGTGCAAGGGTGTAAATGATAAGCCAATTAGCCACGGGGCTGAAGCTTTAAACTGGTCACCTCCACTTAAGTGAGTCACCAGGTGAAGAAGATTGCAGAAAAGACTCAGGAACCAACTCAAATATCGAGAAGAGTCTCAACCTAATCTCAGATTCTAAATCCGTTAAATCAATAAAGACATTTCTTCAAATTGTAAATTCAGATTCATTAACGGAAACTCAGATCTGTGAGAGTAGTTTACAGACCATCCATGTAAATTTCATTTCTGCTGCTCAAACTGACCCATTAATAATCTCTGCTGCCTTCAGTCCTCACAGTTCAGGGTATTAGGGATGCATGGTGGATACAGGAGCCAGTGTGTGTCTGATTGGTTCTACACTGGTTGCTGATCAGCTTAAGAAAGTGGAATTACATCCCTCTGCTGAAGTAGGAATTAAAGCCATAAGTGGATTGCAACGAAACTACACACTCTCATTACTTCATATGTTGAACTTCCGTTGTATTTCTTTCAGACCTCTTCAAGGGATAGTCGGTTCCTGACCAAACCAATTCTTTTCTTCGTGGTCCCCACTGAGGTAATGCCGGAATTGATGGTCTTAGGGTCTGTTTCTTTGAAAAACAATGACTTACTACCCGATTTATTCAATTGGGGGCTTGTACATCGGATAGGGAATGAATTCGAAGTCATTGCTGCAGACCATAGTTTCTCGCTCCCTTTATTTCACTGTGTAAATACACATTCTACTGCTCTTCTACCTTATTCGTGCAAGATGGTAAATATAAAAGGTCCTACGGACAATTTATTATCGCTGGTGGGGTTTCAAGGGGATGGAGATGCTAACTGGCATCCTATTCATGGTATTGTAGATATCAGTTCGACGTCTCAGGTTGCATTAATGAACACGACCGAAAAAAACAATATCTCCAAAAAAATAGAATTATAGGGAAGGTAGTGGCCCTAACAGAAGAAGATAATTTCCAATTGAATACTTGTGCAGTACAAACTGTGTCCGACAACAGATTTCAGAAAATAGAAAAGTGAACACCGGATAAATTAGCAAATTTTTTTCGCAGACCTACCAATTAGTTTAATACAGAAATAGGAACTCGTACAACTACACATGAACTACCAAGCTGCTTTAAGTTTTGGAGACCACGACATTGGGGTGGCCCCGAATATCACACACGCCATGGACGTGGAAAGTACGCGTCCTGTTTGACTTCCAGTTCGACGATTTCAGGGACCTTTAGCTCAGGAAATTGAGCAACATAGTAGGGAATTGTTAGAGCAAAATATCATACGTCCTAGCAAGTCCCCTTATTCGGCCCCCGTGGTACCAGTCAGAAAGCCCGATGGTAAATTACGTTTATGTATAGACTATCGGAAACTAAATAACGTAACCAAGACGGATTCTTTCCCGTTGCCGAACCTCATTGACATGACCTATAACATGTATGGTAATTCTTATTTCTCCACTATAGATCTTGTCCGTGGATACTATAAGGTTTCCTTGGAGCCGGACAGTATGGAGAGGACGGCCTTTTCCACACCATTTGCTCAATATGAGTACTTGAAGATGCCCTTTGGGGTCAAAAACGGTCCGGTCACATTTCAAAGAGGTATGATGCTTGAGTTGACTTGGTTACCGTGGTCTAAAGTAATTGTTTACTTGGAAGATATTATTGTTCTGAGTAAAGATTCCGAAGAACATCTTCTAACCTTGGACCAAGTTCTTTCCGCTTTGGAACAAAATGGTTATAAACTTAAGCCGAGTAAAACACGTCTCTGCCGAACAGAAGTAGATTTTCTTGGTCACAATTTTTCGAATAAGTGTATTCTACCTTTGCAGAAAAATGTGAAAGGGGTTTTAGAATTTCCTGTCCCTAGCACAGTAAAAAAGCTACGTCAGTTCTTAGTCATGGTAAATTTCTACCGAAGGCACATTCCAAACTGTTCGCAGATAAGCAAACCCTTCTCTTGCCAGACGGATGGAAAAACAATAAAATGGACACCCGAGTGTGAACAGGCCTTTGAAGAGTTGAAAAAGGCCCTAGTCAACCCCAATTTCTTGGGATTTCCCTACTATTCTCCCACTTCGTCAATGATGGAACTTCATGTAGATGCTTTCAATTTTGGAGCTGGTGCGTGCCTTTCACAAATACAAAGTGAGAAACGTAAGCCCATTGCATTTATTTCTATGACCTTCAATGGAGCCCAAAGGAATTATGGGTTATCGACAAGGAGATTACAGCTTTGAGATGGGCCGTTAATCATTGCAACTATTTCTACGCGGAGTGAAATTTATTATTTTCACTGATCACATGCCCCTTATATATTTACAAAACATGAGTCTTGTTGATAGATGACTCGCCAGGACCATGGAGGAACTGTATGAATACGATTTCGAAATACAACATATTTCTGGAATCAAGAATGTTGTCGCTGACGCATTATCTCGCTCTCCAGTTGAAATAAATGCCGAACCTGTACCAATAGATGCTTCCATAGATTTCATTCAGGAGGTATATTTCAAAATTGAAATAGCGGGAGGATATGACTCCCTATATAAGTGTTTTTCGCTTTATTTGTATGTTACAATGGATCGACACGCAGAACTACGAAGAAATAGCATCGAAGAACTCCAGAAACACCCACAGAAGTATACATTACAGGGTAGGCAGATCCAAAAGAGATTAAGATTACTTCAGCTCCCGGGACAATTGCCTATCCAGGAGGTTCCTACTGTTTTTTTCAAAAATTGACAAAGTAGCAGTCTTGGTTTATTACAACGATGATCGCCCAATTGTACATGGTGGTCAATTCAGAGAGAATAGTTGTTGTTTAAAATGCTTCATCGGCATCCATTACAATTATTTGATGCCTATTTCCGCCAAGACACAAGAAGATAATGTTGACTCCATTGGAATACATCCGACGCCGCAAAAGAAATAGAAATTTTATTTAGTCTATATGCTCTCATATTTCGGATAGTGTTCAGATTGGTAATCTTTTCTCATCATAACTTCAACTATCCTATTTCGGATATAGTCGATTTTATAATGTCTTTCGGTTGGTAATCTTTGTTTAAGAGGGTAAAAAAATGATTTTGATTACAATTCAAAAAGTAAGTATTTATAGTACAGTCTTATATCAACATATTTGCTTAGTCAGTCACTTCGTCAGTCAAAGGATATAAAAATGGACTTCAGGTGTAAGTTTATTGTTAATAAGTTAGATTAGGTTAAAAGAGTTAGATTTTAATTTCTTTGTTGATGATGGCCGTGTCAAGTAATGTCCTGATTGGTAAAACAGGGTATTACGACAAGGTTATCAGGGATGTTATGTAATTCTTTCATTTCAGATTGTGTGAGCTGTTCTCGTTGATGTCCCGATATGATGATAGAGACTACATCCAAGACCAAACTTTATACAGTAGAGAACTCTGTGTCCTTATTGTCAATAATTCTATTATTGAGAATATTTTAAAAACAACAAATAATTATGCTATTAGTTGCTATAACAGGTCTAATCAAGTATAGATTTAGATATTTGAGTTCCTGTATCCTGTAGAAATGTAAGGATGCGAATAAAGATGCCGGAATGCAGATATTTAGGAAAATGGTGTATTTTTTAAATGTAAGGACTAAAGGAATTATTGCCGTTTTCCTCTTTTCTGACTATTTTCTTTATAACGCACATTTACAATCAAAGTTATTCTGAATTCTTACATTCAAAAATGACCCCATTTTGTCTCCCGAAAACATGAGAGAGCATGCAATCAAGGCATACAAACGAATTTAAGGATTGGCCTATCAGGAATTCGATTAGCAGCATAAAAATTGTCTACGAGGTAATATGTCCTCAATTTCCATTACGGCATAGACAAATACAGTCGGGATGACAAAATGCCTCCTCACTGAAAATACTTAAAAAGAGAACAAATGTCTCTAAATTCACCGATGATACCGGATGGAGTCCATCCTAACAGTCTCTCTTTAAAATCCTTCATGGAGAAATATCAGGGTGATTTTTCATTTCCCAGATCTTCTCACAGATCTTCTTCGAGATCACACTCGTCGAGAAGTTCAAAACGTTCGAAGAGTAGTTCTAGATTTTCTTCAGTTTCCGATGAACATCATGGTCGAGATAGCCTTTCTTCTGCCTAAAGTGAGGAACGCGACCAAATCATACAATCTGTGCTCTAAATAATAGTAGTAAAGTGGTGCAGCCCTTGTTTGTTTTAGATAGACTCGACTAGAAATGTTTTTATTTATATGATGGTACCCAGTATGAGGGGAGAGGATGGATTTCCCAGGAGATTCCCTCTTATAAACCTGTTCGAACTAAAATAATTTCCGATAGCTAATTATCAGATCATTAATCAACATGGAACGTAGCAAATTTCGTTGAGATTCGGTGTTATGTAAGTGCAACAATTTTCTGAATATGACATCAAGCTTTTGATTGGATGGAATCAAGGAATGTATCTAAGCATATATAGATAAATTTAATCAAATTTATGTTTTCATCGATAATATCTCACTATGAAGTCAATTCGTTACTGACTACTTGCAACGTCAAGCTCAATTGTATTCCTATAAAAAAATCGAGATAGCCTGTGCCGTCATATGACCACGCAACTAATCGCTTCATTCGGATATTGTTGACTCAGTCAAATAAATGGAATCTCATGCCTCGGGCCGGAAACCGGAAATTCCCGGGAAGCCCGGAGCTGTGCACCAACGGACCTGCATGAGACAGAATTCCTCAATGGAATGCCTCATCCTAGTCCCCCTGAAGGGAATATTAAGATGTCCGTTTAAATTTGTTCGGTTCAAATATGAGATTGTTCTATAGTGGAGGCATGACACATATTATTTCATAAATGCGATGAACTAAGCAAAATTTATGCACAGAACCTAAAAAGGTTATGTCATGGTCCTTTTGTTCTGCGAACGAGGCCGGAAATTCGGCCGCTCGAGGAAAGCGAGCGTAGTAGCCAGCAGCCCTGGAGGAGGGAAGAAAGTAGTTACAGGAGATGTTTAGTCAATCTTGCGTAAGCGGTAGGTCGCTCGTTGTAGCCGTGTAGGGGAGGCTTGGCTGGGTTACATGTTGGTTTTATGAGTTGTGCTGTAAATAGGTTTTCTGTGATATTGAGTATATGTTTTTCGCTGTAGTAGTTCGATCAAATGATTTTGATATTATCTTTTTGCTACTATGCAATATCCATTATTTTATAGTAGCTTGCGAAATGGCATGTATGCTCGTCAGCATCTCTCATTGTTACCTTGTTTGGTCAAGAAAAAAGTAGGGGTCGAGTTTAGGCTTGACTGGGGGGATATAAGGGGGGTACATCTTATATATTGCATGGTCCATCTGTAACAGTATATCTATTTTCTATATTAGTTTCCTATGTCTGCGGGGAGCTATAGTAGTCTGAATGATTGTAAAGTGTACCGGAAAAGGATAAGCATCCTGGAATCGAAACTAGGATTCAAAATAGTCATTGATCCCGGAATCGGTACCGGATACCAGAGTTGGAATCGGATCAGGAAAGAGTAGAATTGGAACTCGGATATTTCATGGAATTTTTTACTCGAGTAGGATATATATAAATCATTTTTATTTATTATGGTTCTTTCCCGTGTAATTCTGGGTTGATAGTGTTTTATCACCCGAAGTCTCAAGACTGTAGTTTATTGTAGATACTATATAGGTTTTGTGGAGATGAATTGTGTCAGTGTTATATAGGAACGTTGGATTTAAATAATATGATGTTCCAGAGTACATGTAGTATTTGTCTAAAGAAACATGAATAATGATGTGAACGTTTTAGTGCAATAGTGAAAGCACAAGTAGTTACCGAAATTATTGTGTTGTTAAAGTACACCCAGTGACAGTGTAAAATACGGGTGATTTTTCAGTATCATAAAAATTTAAAAGAACAATTTGTGCTAGAAACAAAGTCGATCTATAGCTCCGTGGAATCGGAGTGCTCAAAGCCAGAACAACTACAAATGTATATCTGAGGTGCTTGGGATAGCGTCCAGAGCCCGGATCCCGGATCCTGAGTGCATGGAGTTTATTACAAGGATGAATTTAATCGTATCAGAAAATAGTAATTCAATCTTTCTTTATAGAGAAGTTTGCTAAGAAATTTGTTTGAGGGGTAAGAAGTCTGCTCGACCTGTGGCAGCTTTTTTATATCATCCTCAAAGCTATATAGCAGATGTTTTCCATAATTAGGTAATTAAAATAACATAGAGTCTCCGTCACAAGATCTCGGAGCCCTATAATTAGCTCCACAAAAGTTGGGAAAACGACAAGCCCAAGCACTACGATCAGCTCGCTCGGAATTGAGGGTCGATTCTCTAATGCAATTTTGATTTATTTCATGTCAAGAGATAAGACCAATTAGAAAACCGCTGTTATCTAACTGATATTCAGGCCTGTGTTAAAGCCGTTTTGAGATCAGAGTGACACTTGTCAAGGTAAATGAATGATTTTGTGTAGGATAATTCACAGCGAAAATACAATTTTTATTTAGTTTTGGCTTGTGACTAAGTTAAAGTTGCAGACTCGTCATTTTATAATTACAGGGCTATTTTATGATAGTACGAGATAAATGCAAAACTTAGTACAGTGAAGGAGTTTGCTCTGGTGTTAATATTGTGGACGTATATCTGATTTATCAAACTATTACTGATTGACTGCCAAGTTATATGTGATGTACTCGGATAATATCTCGAGAAGTTTCCTCGAAGACTGGAACCTAAGCGATTATTATCAAAGGATAGCCAGTTCCTGGAGAATTCCAATCGTATTACTGACTGCGTGTGGTTATTGTAATTTATCTAACTGATCACGATAACCAATTAATTTTATTTGAGAGGATGAAAAAAGTCTATATCTTTGGATTTTCGAATAGATGTTTACGTTGCTACTTTTGTGGGACTATTAACAGCACGAGATTCTTATTCTTTTGGAATAATTCATGACATATTCCAGTCACGGGATTCTTCGGTTATTTCGGACGTCTGTAGAGAGTAATTTTCCCAAAATCCCCAAAGTTTACGTCAGCACACTACATGCAATTTCTAATCGTGTATTTCGTTTAGACGACTATTTCATAATATGTTTTTTCGGCTAAGTGATAACACATAATAATTTGACGGAATTACAGTTTGCATATATGTTTTCTTTAATCTCATAAGGAGAAGAATCAACTTATATGAAATATAACCGTCTTCATTATTTTCGACTGAATTAATTTTAGTATTGATTGTTAACGTACGACCGAGGAGAACGATCATAATTTACGGTAATCTACACAACGGATATTATTCAGTGGAATTTGCGACTTATACTGAAAGTCACACAGCCCGTGTACCTATGTCTCATCAAATTCACAGTCTGTGTATTGATTTCATAGAGCTCTCTATAATTACTTATAATTGTGAAATACAATTTTATACCTTTCTAGATTTTACAACTGTCATTAAGAGTAAAAGATCTTTTGTTTTACCTTTCTTGGTAATCAAACGTTCATGAACCTCAACAAAACTGTTTCTATTAAACGTTAAAAGTAATGTTATGTGAATAGAACGTGATATTAAAAGGTTGTCGCTGTCAATGTTTTCTCCAGAAACACTCACAATCTTCTCAAAGAATAATATTGCTCAAGAAACCTCATGGTTAGTTCTGGATGTTCACTCGTCTCGGTATATAACGAACTGACACTACACATGCTCGGAGTTCTCTGACCAGCGAGAAATTCTGGAGGCTCCCGCGGTGCGACTCAACCCTGATACGGTGCATTGCACGATGATAGTTCTTCTTCAGAAAATTAATGTTTCCATGTAGGCGAAGTGTGAATCAATCTTACTAATTCTAAGAAGACTGCTAGAGCAGATGTTCAAATAGCAGGTTAGAAAACTATTTAGTAGAATCGCGGAAGCCCGATTATGGCTGAAGACGATCTCACGACATCTCGGGGGTGCCGTTATCGAGATGCGGCATATCAAATCCTTTGCGAGTAGTATTTTTTTTAGCCATAACGTAACCAGGAAGATAGGCCACGAGCGACCGAGATTTTTGATTGATGAGGAAAAAAGGTTTAACAGCCGAGTTTCCCTGGTGTAGCGGAAACTAGAGATGATTGGTTGCACCTTAGTACTGTGATCTCCTCTCTCTTGGGAGCTAGAATTGACCCGAGTATATCTTAGTTAGTTTACTAAATCGGAATTGCAAGATTCGGATGCCGCATGTGTGGAAGTCGATGTTAGAATTTGTTTATTCTCTTAGATATAATATTTTTTTTATATATTTGCAAGTGTAAAGAAATGTGAAAGTTGCAATTCAGAGAAAACGTGTTGTCGACAAGTGTTGCTTAGTAATTGATCATAGATCACATGTATGTCGTGATCTCTGTAAGCGCGAAGTTAGTTCATCGGAAGGCCGTTTCAGTACAGGAGTTCTCGGATCGTCTGCCTTGGTGGTTGGCATTTTCTATTGCGGAAGGGATAATTATTTTATTATTGTAAAGTGAAAAAAGATTGATGGTGATGTCGGAGAAAGATATATTGTACGAATCAATTTTCAAGGAATGTGCAGAATACCTTAGCCGGATCCGGAGCGAAAGCCGAACAGTGAAGAGACCGAATCCGGTATATCACGGGTTCGAGATATGGATCCTGGTATGTAATTTTTCTTTTTCAAAGAAATATTTTTTTATGGTGAAAAAAACTTTATTTCTAATAGAACACGTGTATACTGATATGAAGCTCTAAATGTTCAAATATAGGTAATATATTATTAGAAACAATTAGTTACGGATTCACGGTGAAGGCCGAAGCCAATAGTATCGTATCTACTCGAAGTAAGTAATCGTAAGCAGTATCATGGGTATAGAATGTTTTAATTCGGATGATAATTATACGATACATGTTGTGTATGAAATGCTCGTGTGAATTATTCTGTCTAGTGACAGTTGAGTGGTAAAACAAAAAAACAACATATTTAAAAATAAGACAGTATAGCTCGCTTGACAGAAAATTTAGGTCATTTTCATCTCTCTCACAGGATACTCAGCGAAAGCTTGATATGATAGTAATGTATAATTGGTAGATTTGGTGCTACAGTGTATGCTCGGATGTTGTGTTTCGATATTTCTCTTCTCTCGATACATCAAAATATTAATTCTTGCAATACCAGATGGTCAGATTACGAATTTGTGTGACTTATCTATACATGACTTTCAGTTTGCTGAGGAAAAGGATCTCGGTACACTCATTTGATGCTATTGTATTCGAATAACGCGATTCTAGATTATAATTCTTTTATGATATCCGTGAAAATGCTCTTCTCTGCGAGACGTTCAACAGTATGCGAAGTTGCGTGATGAATTCTTTAACGGAATTACTTTAATGCGATACTTCGTGTGTCTGTCATAGATATCTTTTTTTCTTGTTTGTGGATAAAATTTTGTGACTGTATGAAAAGAGTAAATATTCGCTAATTGTGTAAGACTTGCCGGGTCGCTGCAATTATTATTCTCCAAAATACCCTTCGCAAGAAAACTTACTGGGAGATCGCAATATCCGATATAGTCAGATACGATATTATGTGCGAAAGTCTGATGAGCCGTGACATCACACATTCAGACATCACGGTGCTAGTATTTTTTTGTGTCATCATTTATATTAGATATGATAATTATTCTTGTGAGGTTTGTAAATAATGGAGTCAATTTTCTTTAAGAGAAAAGTTTTCAACTGTGTAATATTCAGTTACTAGAAGTGAATGTTTTGAATTGTTTAGCATATAGAGTAGTAATAAAGGAAATATTTTCGCAGGATTGACTCTTGAAGACTTGTTAAATTTTAGTGATAGATAGTGCTTATTCTCGAGTTAGTGAGTTAATCAATTTTTATATTTTTTCGATTTGTTTAGATTATATGTGAAATCTCTCTCGTCATGGAGTGAGGTCATTTCCAACCCCTCTATACATATATTTATTGTGAGAATGATGCAGAAGCTATATAGATCAGATGTGAATTTCACGGAGCCGAAGCTCAGATGTATATATTTTTGTCTGACATGCATTTCGTGAGATAGCGAATACATTAGTTCAGGGCATGAATCGTCTGTCTGATATGAATTGTATTACTATTTCGTATATAATTATGTGTATAATTACTTTGTATGGTGCTTAAGAAATAAAGTTGTGTAAGCTATTGATTATATGGTGACAAATTAAACATAGAAATTAATAATTTGATTGATTGCAATGATAATTGACCGGACAGCAAAAAATATCATTTTGTCTTTTCCCTTAGCTCACAAAAGTCGCAATAGCGATTACGGTGTAGCTCCGGATCCGTGTAGTACTGAGCTCTGTAGATATATTTTATAATAATATTATTATGTTTGTTTAGCGATGGTGAATAGAAAATTTATTATATAGTATACAATTTTTTCACTTTTCAACTCTACTAGAGAAAAAATGAAGTTTTCAAGTAAATAACACAGATAAACCTTGAGTTAGGACAATCGGAGGCTGTGGATTCTGAAGCCGGAGTTGCGAACTGTCCTAGTATGAAATTTTCAATAAAAAACATATTTTTTTATGAGTGAAAAAAAATTTATTGCCCATTTCTGACGGACGTCTCAAATGAAAAAATATTAAATATTAATATTCTATGGTATAATTATTTATGTCACTTAGCGAGCCTCACGTGAAAGCCGAGCGAAAGCCGGAGCCGGAGTCCTCAGGTGTCCTTGTGTTTAGTAGTATTGAACTTAAGTTTGGGGTCATTAAGTTCGACAGAAAAATAAGGATTGTCTGAGCTTTCATGCTAATATAATTTTATCAAATAGTTTAAATTTCTTAGTCGGATCCGGATTGCAGAAGTTGATACGAAAAATAGTCAAAAAATTAGGTTCGGATGTCCGGAGCTGAAATTTATTTCGAAATGAATTTTATTTAATATTTTGATTATAAAAGATGATACCAAGAGAGTACGCCGGTTGACACGCTCACAATTTGAAATTACACTCGGGAGACCGAAACCTTAACGGAAGGCAAGAACGAGCGGAGCCATATTTATATTGAGGCAGAGATAAATAAATTTTTTTTAGAAATATTTTTACGGGTAGAAGTTTTTATTACGCAAATAGATGATATTTGACTAAATAATTAGAAATCACCAATCTTCAGGTCAGATGAGAATTGCTCTGAATGAAAATAATTATTTGTACGTTTGTCAGAAAACGTTGGTGGGAAACTAAATTTCTATTAATAAATAACATTATGATCCATTTGTAGAGGGGTAGTGATAAATAGGGGGCTCATCCCGAGTCAAAATATTTGTATAACTATATACTAGCTATATTATACTCTTATTTAAAGAAATCGAGCTCCTTTCGATAGTTTAAATTATCTCTTTATGAATATTATTTAAACTCATATGTATTCAATTGTGTTTATCTCAAGATGTTAAAAAATGGAAAAATAATATTTACAGTTCTTTTAAATGCAACTGTGGATAAATGAGGTTTCATTAATGATAAGTTTAAAGTATTGTTCACGTGTGATAAACGAACCACATAAATTTATACATCATACTAAATATATCAAAAATAACTTCTTACCTTTTAGATAATGATTTATTATTTCAGACATCATTGTTCAGCAGCTGATTGTTTACGCAATTTCGTAGTAATTGGAGAGCATTTAACGATCCTGTCACCTCAAAATAGTCATACGTTCCTTCATTACTTTCTAATTGATGGTAATAAGGTTTTTATAGTTATTTCCTAATGTCTATAATTGTAGTTCTATCTATAATGCTATATGTATATAATAAGATATTAAGTGTCTTGATTCCTTTATTAGTGAATTATTTATTATATTAAGAAGAACTTATTTACGTTAGGGCGTATTAATATTATATAGAGATATAAGTGTGTAGTTAGAGCAAATTACTCCTATTAAGGTATCAATATCATTTTGAAAAAATTTTCTGCTTATTGAGTACTATTATTGATGGTCTTGTTGTTTTGCTTTCATGTCGAATATTTTCAATAGCACTCTTAAACTACAATGTGTGAGTCTCGTAAATGTACAAATAACTCACAGTATTTTACTCAGTTATATTCGAATTATATGTTATAAATAATTTCTATTTGTTACTTTTATAAGTATCCTTCGTTTTTACCTACTATATAATTTATCTTACAATACAGAGCATCCTGATAGACGGAAGTTAGAAATAAAATATAGTTGGATTAATAATAGAATGATATGATTTTCTTCAAATTTTTGCCCATTTGGGAAGGTAAATCTTAATATATATATATATATATTATAATATAATATATTAATATATATAATATTATCATATACTTAGAATATATATTATTATTATAGTATATTATTTAATTATATAATATATTATATATATATAGTATATTATATACTATATTATATATATTATTTATAATATATATATAATATACGATATTATATTTATAGTAAATATATATATATGTGTTTCTTTAAAAATAAGTTTTATGTAACGTTCTTACAATAACTTAAATGCATATTTCATCAAGTTTTTTTTATCGGTATAATTTACTAGGCAATGGTACTCCTATTTTAATACTCAATTTCAAGGCCAATAAAAGAGATGATTGTTTGTCGTATATATATTTATATATTAGTTTTATATATACTGAAGCAGCCAAGAAAGACCTCAGACCATTTTCGTTGATTATTTATTATTCATTGTTGGAAGTAGAAATATCATTGACTACGCTGCGTAGATCTATATTAATATTTTGTACTATTTTAAACTTTCGCGTAGTATATTTGTACTTAAATCATACATACTAATCAAAAACTGGTAGTTCACTCCTTAACATTATCATAGATTGTAGGAGAGACCTTACTAGTGATAACTTTTATTTCTAAAAGTGGAATTTCCCCGATGAATGGATCCTTAAAGGCAGACTAACACTGTTCTCAAGCCATTAACAAATCAAAACTATAGCAGGTGCCTTATCTGAGAACTGGAAATTCTTCTACACTCTACAGTTAAAAGTACATGCCGTTTAAACTTCCTCACACAGAAAGCATTTCCATTTTCTCTCTT
The DNA here is from genome assembly GCA_015478945.1 of Trachelipus rathkii. NCBI lineage: Eukaryota > Metazoa > Arthropoda > Malacostraca > Isopoda > Trachelipodidae > Trachelipus > Trachelipus rathkii. Next base: position 19,014 of record JABUQX010041328.1, on the reverse strand, counting down.
TCTATAGTTTCGAAAAAATCCTTTAATTCTAGAGTAGGAAGATTTGAAACATTCTCAATTCTTCTTAATCCTTTCTTTTGCTCAACAATGCGCTTTTATCGTAAGAAGCGCTATTTACTATGGCAATATTTTTTCTGTCTTTCTGTTTCTTGGTCCTCTTTCCTTCAATATATAACCTCATGTTGTCGGCTCTCACTCCTTCTTTCTTTAATCCTATAAATAGTGTATTACTCTGTTTTGTTTATTCCCATAACTCTTTCTACTTTTCATAAAAGACTTCTTCTCTATTGCTTCATCACATATCCATTCCTATGCTGACGACTTCGCCTTCATTACTCGTTTTATTTTGATAGACGTCCTTTTAACAACAATTAGCTCACCTTGGGTCACCCTATGATCAACTTAGATCTGATCTTTCTCGGAATTTCTATTGGGCTTGAATACAACAAACGTTGTTTATTAATTACTATCAAAAAGCACTCAGTCTCCATCTTTCCATTCCACATAATCTTTCACACAGATATAAATTTGAGCAATTTATAAAGCACCATGATCAAAAATTTCTTCATATTATTATTCGGGTGTTTATTTTTTCTTAGTTTTACGCTGACATATATCTAGTTTCTCTTGCTCTTTCTGACCCTCAGACTTAAACAGCTATTTGTAACCTTACATTGTAACCCACTGGTGAAAGTCATGGAACATTACTCAGTTATTATTTTCCAAACTAATATTTTATACTTTTTGCATTTTTTACAGTTCTCATTTTAACTTCCTTGAAACTTGGGGCTTTTTCATTATATATTTAATTAATATTATATATATATATATAATATATATAACGCTATATCATATATATATATATATATATATATATATAATAATCTATAATCATATAGTATTAATTAATATTATATATTATAAATATATAATACTATATACTAAGTATGTCTATATATTCTTGCTTTTGGTAAATGTAATTCGACTTGAAAAGAGTTTATTATTGAAAACTAATGAAAATAGATATCTGCAATTATTTTAGAAGTTAAATAGAACTAAGGATTAATAATGTTTTCCATACCAAATCAATAAGTTGCTCAATATTGTTCACATTGGATGCACGCAATTGTACATGTACTCAGTGTCAACTCCAATTCCTTGTGAGATAAATATACGAGATGTCTGCATGCTGAAGTATGTCTGCTCCATGCTTCACGGCTGTGTGATGCGTATTGTCTTATGCGTTATAATGCGTATTTCACCAGGCTTACATAACAGAACTGAAGCATAGCATACAGCAGAAGTGGAAGCAGTGGTTGCAGGCATGTTCGCAAAGGTTCTGGGACGAGTTTGATACGTACGAATATGCCGTGATCCAATGGTGGACTGCGTGATTGTCACAGGCTACAGTTAAGCCGAGTGAGAGTATACGCATACGACGTGGAGAAGGACTGCTAGGCAATGCTACGACAAAGGTTTGGGACGAGTTTGACTACCGTAAGGACAAATGCCGTGCATCCAATGGTAGACATACATATTGAGCACCTTTGATTTGGTATGGGAAAAATATTTATGTTTAGTATTGTAACATAAACTTAATTGCAGATTTATTTCTATGTTCAATATTTTTCATAATAAACTCTTTTCAAATCGGAGATGATTCAATGTATGAAAACACACAAAATAAAATTTAGGTATATAATTATTATATATATATATATATATATAATCGTGATTTATATGTATAGTAGTATAACGGTATATATATAATTATTATTATAGTATGAAGAAGTATATATAATATGAGATAATAGATGTAGATTATATATGTATATAAATATATATATATAATATATATATAAGTAGATATATATATATTTTATTATTTATAATAATATTTATATATATATATTATTAAATTTATATATTATATATATTTATATATTATATTTATATATAATATATTATATTATTTATATATATATATTATATATATATTATATTATTTTTTTTAAGTTAAAAACAATCACTCACGGGCCGAGCCCTTTCAAAAGGAAGGGGGCGGAAAATAAAAAATGAAAACAATCACACCCAATCCCCAGATACCTAAGAAATCTCTCAGCGTGAGCGCAGACGTGATGGCTTTAAGAGAGGATAGATTAAATTTAATAGATTGTGAAAAAGCTAAGACGGCAAGGGGTAAGTCCACAAAACAGTAAAAGTAGTGGTCAAGATAAGATATTGGCACCAAAACAACAAGTCATGGTATCTCAAATACTCACGATAAAATTTCATGCGATTGAGTCCATGCGGCACCCTTGTATGCTCTGAGAGTGACGACACATGGAGGTGGAAATTGCGAGAGCGGCCAGCTTCACCCTGAGAATATCTTACCAGTTGAGTTCAATATGTAGACCTTTGATAGAAAAGTTGATGATAGTGCGCCATAAAACGTTCCATAACACTGGTACGGGATCAGATATTTAGTTTATGGTGTTCAAGAGTGAGTTTGTAAGGTATGTGGATACGTATATATTAGTCCTCTCAGCTGTGTTTTTAATACAATTTCAAAACACATTCAATAGAGGTTTTATTTTTTTTTTAATTTTTGGTGGAGCCGGTCCCCCCCAAAATGTTTTATTTTGAGAAACAAGTTCTCCTATTCAAAGGGCGGAATTAAGGCCCTTTTTATAATCCTCAGCAGAGCATTGCAGGTAGGATAAAAAAAACTTCCGCAACCTAACAAACTCCCTAAGTTTCTTTGGAGGCATCTTAGCGAAACATTTGAAATATGAGGTTCCGCAAAGAAATTTATGGGTTATTTAAATAACCAAGAATTATGGAGTATTAAAATATGTATATTCACAGGGATGACCGTTAGACCGTTCCGAAGGAATATAGGAAAGTTTAGGAAGGTCGTTTTTGAAGAGGGAGGCATGTAGAGAAGTTGAGTTTTTAAGGAGTTGAATTTTCAAGTTGCAGGTGCCCCACTGGGAAGCCATCCAGATCGACAAGAAATGAGAATCGGAAGCTGAAGACGAGAGGCAACTCTAGAAGCAAAAGAGAAGCAGATTTAAAGTGACTAGAAAGAGTGAGGGTTGCGCTTATCGGCAAAGACGCGAACAGAGTTGAAGTACAGCTGAGGAGATCGTTGAATGAAAAGTAGGAATTAAAGTTGGAGATAGAAACAGAACCTTTCGGAACAACCACCACGTTAAAACAGGTAAAGAAGGAAGAGGTCGCTCCATCAAATCGAGTGCTGATATAGAGTGCGATCGGAGAGAACTACGCAAGTAGTAGCAATAGAGAAAGAGGAAACCAAAAGAAGGAGCTTGGAGAGCAGTGATTGCCGTGCCAAACCCGGTCAAAAGATCTTGCGATATGTCAAGCGCCACACGCAAGACTCCCCCAAAGTCCCTAAGTCAGAAGACCATAAATCAGTTAGATAGAAAGTATGTCACCAGTTTACTTGAAAGCTATAGGCCTACTGATAATCTGAAAGAAGGTAATGGATTCCAGATGATCCAAGAAAATGAGGGTTAAGAATGGTTTCAAAGATTACGATAGAATACAAGTGGAGCTTAGGGCGATAGTTTGAAGGATCAGAGCGGCTACTTTTTTTCGAGGATCGGTTGGACATATGCGCGCTCAAACACTAAGGTTGTAAATTTAAGACCATAGGAGATAGAGTTGACGAGGACAGGCGCCAGCTCAGAGCACACTTTCTCAAAACACGGGGAGGATGCCATCTGGGCCACTAGAGCGTTTCTGGCGTTCATAGATTTTAGGATCCCATATGAACACGATCATGTGTAATCACAGGTAAAAGACATGGAAACCTGAGAATGAGAAGAGTAGAGGAGGGATGCCAGATGGTTTCCAGGGCGTAGAGTTAGATGAAAAAGGAGGACCGAAGAGATTGCCTTATTCAGAGGAGAGTTAGCAATAGAACCGTCAGAGCGAATAAGATGAGGAGGCAGATTTACAAAAGTTGTTACAGATGTTTTTTGGCAAGAGGCCCAGAGAAATTTCTCAGTAGGAGAACCAAGCAGGTTGTTGCACTTTCTTAGTGAAGTGCGCTTAGCCTGTTCGAATAGTATCCTGCAAACGATTCCGAGCAGAATGAAATTAGTAAGAGTATAGGAGAATGAGTTTTATCCATTCCGATTACGGCAGTCTCTCGTCCTGAATGGCGCGAGACACGCTAATCGAACCATGGATTTTGGGGAGAAAAGATTTAATTAAAGATGGAATGAACCTTGCTCATCCCTGGTGATGTTATATAATATATATATTATATATATATATAATATATATATATATATAATATATATATATATAATATATTATATATATATAATATAAATATATATTACACTATTATATAATTTACACTACCATCTACACTTTAACCGCATGAACCAGTAGCGTGGTAAAATGATCACTCGCAGGAACAGGAAGATCTAACCCCATGAAACCACACCGACACAAACGACCAGCTCACGTGTAACTGATGTAACACCCGCAATGAGAGTCGGCTGCAGTTAATTGACTGCCAGTCACCGACTGATTAATTAATTAGGAAAAAACAAAATGGCGGAGAATCAGAACTGGGAGAGGTGGGGGTAGGTCATGTCGGGGGTATAATCGAGCTTGAGGGATCATTCACGCACGAAGCGATCTTAGTCATTAAGACATGGCGAGATATATAGTGTTTTACAATCTCTCAAGAGATCAGATGGCACTACATATTAACAACACACACCACGCCGAAGGACACGGCTTTAGGGCACTATTGATCGATGGTCGGATTGTACGCACAACAAACGATATTGAAACGGTGTGTTCTAACCAATAGTACCAGAAATACTCCCTGATGATGATCTCGAGCAGGACAACGGTAGGTCCCAGACTCCATGAGTACCAAATAAACATGCACACCCTTGCTGGAAGAACCCTATTTATAACGTCTACTGTGCATACAGAGAGGCGCCATTATCAGGAAAATGGCACAATGACCATCTGCAGTTAGCAGCTGGCGTAGGTATCACACAAGCACAAGGGTGGAGTGACATAACAGTGCGTCGACGCCTTGCGGACACAATTATATTACCAGCCGGCCAACGGTTGAGGAGCCTTCCATAGGTCTACCGACACCAACTGCACATGAAGGGCAAATGATTTTGCCGAGACAATCCATTGGCACGGTCGACATTGACGGTAAAGGTGCTTTTATCTCGAGGACGAGTCGAGAGTGTCTTTGTACGCCTCGAACAGGCGTGCTAGAATATACCGACAACCGACGGAGAGGTTAGCGCGACTGTTACATGTGCTGCAGTCGCCGTTTGAAGCTAGGTCGGTTATGGTTGGTGAGGCATCTCTTCAATCGGGGCCTAAGGAGTGCACATCTTCGATGAAAGGACACTCTGTGCCAGCGTAAGGTATATCACAGACACTCTCAAACCATATGTCTGCTATATGCCCCATATATCGGTGACTCTTTCATCCTAATGCATGACAATGCTAGACCACACAAACATTTTAGTGTGGAAAAAACTACAATATAGGACCGTTAAATTACTGGCGTTGGGAGGTGCCTAAGCATATAGTCCGGACATACATCCCAATCGAACAGTTTGTGGGATATCCTGAAAACGTCGGATACCGACAGCAGCTAACCCCCCCCATGAATAACCCTTCTCCCAGACTGCGGATGTAGTCATAATGCCACGGAATCTGTGAGTCTAGATGAAAATCATCACATGATTGCTCGGCCATTCGCCCACTTCTCGAGAGCTATAGGCATCACTGGTCAAGGCCCGCGAGGTTACAATCTCGCATGCCAGAAGGGGCCATAACAGCTCGTAAGGTTCGAATACTAACCTCATACAGCGCCACGCGAGTGGGCGTAGAGATGTATGTTATCAACATTGTATGTTTGCAGCGCCGAACCTCCGAACCCTACTTACGAGGACCCTTGTGGCTTTGCACCTTGGGCTCATAAACTCTATCAAGCTACCGGTCTGGGAGGACATCCACATGCGATTGTCAGTTGTCCAATAAAGTGGTCTTCCGCGTTCTTCACCATTTTTACCCTTCCTATTCGCCAAACGTACCCATGTGTTGGTGGCCGTTTATTTTGGGGACCGGTGAGTAGAAGGGGTATAAATAATCTGTCTTAATTTAATTATATAATATACGGAACAATAATTTTATTTTTATAAGTTTTCAATACGTTATTATAATATATATTAGATATATATAATATAGGTAGCCGTATCATATTGAACTGGAAAATTAAAAAATTAAATAAAAAAAAAAACTCTAAATTTTACAATTTTCCGATAATATATATGTAATTATATAACAATCTGATATCGCATGGCTATACTTATACAATATTATATATTATATATAATATGTGATGTTCGAGTACAATTGACTTACGTCGAGCTAATTTAGCAAATACTATACAAAATTATCACGGTTATTGGCAACGGTTAGACAACTCAGTGAGAATATCGGAGGAGTATGACGATTTAGCAGAAAAATTGAGTCCGATTGTCGGAATTGTTAGGAATTTTAAACAACTTTGTTTAAGTGTAAAAAAGTCGACAATTGATTTCCAGCATCTGACAGTTGCGGTCTTCAGGTAGTGATAGTAATTGTAGTCACAATTACTCAGCTAAACATCTCTAGACTCAAATGGGTCGATGGGTGTTAGTATGATGTGTGGTATAATATCTCAGCTCGCTGAAATCATAACTAATACTTCGATAGACTTGGTTTTCCTCATTGGTTACAATAATCGACTATCCCAGTACCACTCTCTTATTTGCAACTTCGTAAAAGCTATATTTCCGCGGAAAGAAGGGGATGACATGCCAAAGTTCGTAAGAGTAACTCTAGCGACTATAGATAGCATAGAACAAAGAGAAAGCTAGACTAGTCGAGTAAGAAGAGTAAAGGATGATTCCCGCAGAATTCCCAAGGGTTTAAGAAGAATCAGATTACCTCTTGAAAGCTGAAATAGATAAATACAAATATATGGCCGAACATGAACCCTGAATCGAATGGTGTCAAGTGAAATGCCAATTTGTGCCATATAGTTAAAATATGATAATAGAAATCTTATTAGTAATAAAAAAGCATACTCTTGGATGATCTATCGCTTGTTTCATGTTCTCTCTATCTCTCTGAAAAGTATTCTCTACGATGATTAAGTGTAAAATACGGGTAGATCTCAGAGAAAGTTTATAAGGAACTACGAGGCCTGCTTATTCAACACACACGTTTCTCTCGGGATAGGAATACATTCGATATTTTACCTTAAATTGAGAGTATGATAAAGTAGAAAGGTATGGCATAGAGTATAATGAATACCAATAGTGTAGATTCCAAGAATTAATGAACACTAGCTATCAAGAATATCAGTTTAAGTTACGTGATTTCTCCCCGGAACGGTTAATTGAATGGTGCAGGGCAATTATGTATCAAAATCAAGCCCAGTATCCTTTAGTGTTTTCTCTGTGTTAGTCTAGTTCATTGCCTCACGTATGCAACCAACTTTAATTTTCCGCACTATGCAAATATTATAGTAGTGCTGCATGCAACGTCTCAAAGTCTAATTGTAATGTTAACGCTACATACAGGGGCTAGTGCAATCATTCTCAGTGAGTATTTTAAATGGAAAAATTTGGTTGCCGAAATGCGACTACCTATATCCACCGGCGATCTTGTTATAGTATGTGAGGACTCTGTATGAATTAGATCCCCAAGTCACCGTCTTTTGTACGAAGGGCAGCTCTCGGGCAGCCAGCCCTCTGTGTACTGCAGGAAAGACCGATGAGCGTTTTTTGGGTTCCATTAATCCGCCTAGAAGGGTACTGTGTATGGTTGATTTGGTGTACATTTTATAGTTACTCGCCAGGTTTTAACCCTTGTGGGGGGAAGACATGAGTAGTTTGTCAAAGATGTAGACACTCGCGTGAGCACACACCACACACGAGCTACTTACACCCATGTGCGCGGCGTAGCCGCGCACCTTGGCTTACTACCACTCAACCGTGCACACGACGCTTAACTTAACTGTACATAGCCTAATTATTTTTCATGAGCTAACTACTTTCATTGAGTAACTTTACGTTATCAAACGGAAGATACTTACGGCTTGAGTCAATTCTGATAGTCAAAAGTCAGAATTTTGAAGCAATTATCACTAATGAATAAGATTAAAAGGATAAATGAGGTGGCTATCTACAAACGCAAACCATTGTGTGGTTGTGTTGGCGAAGGCCACACACACATCAACACACATACACGACTTCAGACAAATATGAACAACAGACTACAAAAGAGACAACACGAGTCACAACACATAGCAGAAACCCCGAGAAGGTTAAATAGAATACCGAAGAGGGTAGTTAGATGCACATGTTATAAGATGTGTTAATACAAAGTTTGGTATAAGTGGCTGATAATTTGATAAGTGGGGTAGTAAATCTCTGAAATGAGTTCATCTTGCGGATTTCCCGATGTCTTCAGCCGCAACAGATAAAGATTCGAGTGTATACCACACTTTGCGCGGGGACCGGCGCCCCGTTTTGTATATGGGCAATCGACTGATAACTTCCAACGGAGTCCTTGCGAGACACCGCAAACGCGACGAAGCTATGCACCCTGGAGTTCGCAGAGTCTTCTTCACGTGCGTGGAATTGCTCTGAGGAAGATTGTTGGTAGAGCTGCGTTACGACATTCGCATCGGAGGAGTCAATCAGTCATTACAGAGAGATTATGAAAGAATATGTTTCTTAACATATTTGGGTTGTCATAAACGACGTAAGATTATCGACCACTTTAGTTGTAATTAGCCTCTATCACTGGACCAGCCTGAAAATAGGGAGATCCTCGTAGGAGATCCCGTAGTGAGGTGTGGGCAAAAGTATCTTCTGGGCGTTATCTAAGCTAATGGTATATATCGCTCCGAGTTTCCATTCGAGTGATCAATAGCAACCTGACTTTATATTGGGTACCTGAATTGCATTTCTTCATCTTGGAGATTGGGAAGGGGAAAGTTTTGACGGGAGTTCTATATACATATGCCATTTGGTAATGGAAAAAAAACAATCAATAAGTTTAAGTAAAATACAATGGACAATATGATGTGGAGAGCTAGCGACCGCCTCCGATACAACTGCGCGCTACACCTATATAATATGATAACCAGGATAATAACACTCTAGATGAAAATAAACAATACTCTAATAGCTTAATCTCTCCGGCTTATACTTCTTTAAGTTTATATTATATAGAGTCTACTATTATAGAGATATAATGTCAAGATAAGAAATAACTCATTTTAATGAGATTATGTGAAAGGAGGCGCTGAGAGGATGAATAGCTCTGGAACCGTCTAGAGTGGAATTAGGAAAAAATGTACCAAGTTGGAGCCAAGAAGTTCAGTTGAGCCAGAAGTTCAAGGAGAAAGTAGTCGATTATCCCGACAGGTAGATTACCAAGAGAGGAAAGAGAAGACAGGAAGAAGCAGAGTTGGAGTTGACCATTTCAAAATTGCAGAATGTCAGAAAGAGTGAGAGGTAGAAGAGCCAGAAAGATTTGTTGCAAATTCTAGGAAGATAAAGTTTTAGAGCCTCGAAAAAGCCGCGATTTTTTGTGCCAATCCGGGATGAAAGTATTAGAGCACGAAGTTCTGGATTATTAAGGCAACGACTAATTTAGCTGATAAACCAAGATTATCAATATTAGTCAATGGGCATAGAGTATGGAAATGTAATGCATCCACCAGGAACACACACACACACACACACCACACACACACACACATATATATATATATTATATATATATATATATATCATATATATATATATATATATATATATATATAACTATTAATATAAATATTATTATAACTATTAATATATAATTTATATTTAATTTATAATAGTTAATATTATATTAATATAATGTATATTATATATAATTGAAATATACTCCCATAACTAAAGTTTCCGTTCTAAAAAGTAGTGAAAATTAACTAATGTCTTGCTAGTTATATAGTGATGAAAATTAGTGAATCTCGACCCCGAAATTATCTCGTGTAAAGTAAATCTTGTGTTCTTGTTAACTTTTTACTTCTTTTGTTATCTTCGTTGTTACTATACTTAACTTTTTCTATACTTCACCAAGTGAAACACTTTCAATGCTTTATAGTAGTGTGTTAATCCTTACATTTTAGCTTTTCACAACTTCTTCAGAAATGGATAGAAAATAGAAATTAAATATTATTAAAATTAAAAAAAAAATTTTTTAAATATTAGTAGTTTTATATTAAAGGGTAAAAAACCAATAAATAACCCCATTAAATAAAATAACATTTCTTTAAATGTTTTTATGAAAATTGCTATTCATGGTCTTAGTCTTTTTTATAAAAAAACAATTTTTTTCACTCCTGATATATAATAATACTATTAATATTAATCATGTTGTATACTTGGTATGCATTATTATAATTGAGACTACACGGTGAGCAAAAAAAAAGACTAGTCATAGAAATAATTCGGTAATTTTCAGTAACTCAGATTAAGGCGTTTTACTTTGTGATTCAGGTAATATTAGGTAAACCTACTATAAATAAGCTTATTTTGAGTGAAACCCTCACCCGTATCTCAGAGGGGTAGAGCGGGACCTATCACACTATCGGTAACTACCTCTTATGGGTTTAGCGTGAGGAACGCGTTGTGAGGTTTACCCTCTCATGGATCAATACAGCCCTATAAGTTATCCAAAAAAAATAGATAAGATACTCACCTTTACATTCTTTATCATTTTTCCTATTTTTACCATCCCAAAATGCATGAGGATGAGATGAATTGTATATAAATGTTAAGAGATAGATGGAACGGATCGAGATGAGTAATGATAGATGAATATAGTAGATAGTAATAGAGTACGATAGATCAGAGTGAATATGATAGATGCAGATGTAAGATCTGAAGGAGATGAGAGAGAAGAGAGATTAGAGTAAGAGATATAGATATACGATGACGATAGAGAGAGAGATTAGTACCCAGAATGATGTGAGAGTCTATAAATGATTTATGATAATTAGCTAGAAAAAAATTAGGATCAACAATGATGTAGGTTTAACTGAGTTGTTTTTCATTTCAGTAATTTATTTTAATTAAATTCCTCTTAGCATTTCCTAAGCTTTCTTTAATTTACATGGATAAATACTAATCACTATTTATATTTACTTACTTATATATTGTTTTCAAATTTAACTTCTGCGTAGATCAATTTAGGTGTTTTATTATATTTCATTAATAATGTGATTATTAATGATTTACAGGAAGCTTACTTAATATTCATTTTTGACAGGGATTTTAACTTTGTATAAAAGGATATTGTTTTATTAGTGACATTCTTCACATATTATAAATTCATCATATTCTAATATCCTTTATTTATATATAACTTCTCTAGAACGCTACACTTTTAATTTATTTTAGTCGTTTCATAATAATAATAAAAGTATTAATATAATACTAAGATAAATTCTTCTCAGAATTTTAAATATATCATATTCCCATTATATAATCATATATTATATAATAATATATATAGTATATACTTATATATATAATATATGTGATGTGTGTGTGAGGTGTGTGTGTTAGGCGTATGTAGTTAGCGTCGTGTTCGCGATGATTTTATGAACGCTTTTTTCCAGTTTCCACCCCAATCTTAATGGGACCATGAAAATGTGTAGTGTGAGCGGAGATAGAAAGGGCTGTAAATAGTGGCTTTTTCTTCCCATTTTCCCTGAGGGTGTTGTGTAGGATGATAAAATCCGTTTGTGTTGTCTTTCAGCCCTTAAACAGTTAATTTGTTGTGTTTGTGTGCTAAGCGAATGCTAGATAACGAATTATTACTGACATTTACCAAAAACTTATCCACTTAACTTTATCATTTTAATAATAGTAAAATTTACATCGAAATCTATTGCCAAACATGTAGTCTGTCATCTACTCATTCAGCAATGAGAGAGAATTTGAGAGATTCTGAAATAATTTGGATAAGTTTATTATTAATGAGTTAAAGACACTTATATGGGTACAAACTAACTTATGGTGTATTTATAAGCTTAAAACAGACTTAATCTGACTTATTTATACAATTAAATACTATCTACTTTATCATCCAATTTTTTCATGTGAATACAACTCGGCAAAAAAAATAAATATTAATATAAATATTATAATAATATAATATTAATAAAGATTAATTTAATAAATAACATTAATTAAATAATTAGATTAATAATATATTAATATTATAATAGTATAATACATAATTTAATATAATAATAATATTTAAATATATTATAATAATTAGATATTTGATAATTATTACTCTGACTCTAATGGTAGTAATGAGATTTCGTATTGTGTTTATAATTAATTAATTGCTGTAATCATAGCACGAATTAGAACTATTATTATTACGCTCAAAGGTTTATAATGAGACGACTCAATATGAAAATTAAAATTACAAATAGTAAAATTTTAAATTATATTAACTCCTTTGTCTTTTTGTATCAAGTAATTCTGAAAAGAAATTCGATTAAGTTTTTATCTTTGGGAGTGTGTCGTAATCAGATATCCACGGTGTGTCTATAGAATAATAAGATTTAAGATAGATTAAGCATTATTGGCTAGATTAAGATAGATATAGATAGTTAATATCATTGAATAGTAATCTAGTAGGTATAGATATAGGATATGATTGATAAGTAGAATATATTACTATTATTTATTTTTATGGAGGGTTGTTTTTGCTGTAATATCATAAGCGAATTATGGTACTAATAATAATTATAAATTCTTAACATTAGTGAAATCAAATACATAATCGCTTGACAAGCTATTCCTTATTCAAACGGTATCTAAATAATTTAACATTAAAGAACTAAATAATTTTAACATAACATATGATTATACCATATAGTATTTATATAATTCCGAACAGTAGGATGATAACAGACACTCTGCTCTCTGCACTCCCTATTCGTTCCTACTACTCATGTCACTTATTTACTATCTATACTTGATTATATTTCTATCTGAAGATATTTGTAAACTTCTTCTCTAACTCTCATTTCATTAGTGATTACAAATCTTAGATCTCATTTCTACTTAACTTATTTACTACGATACGTCACAGTTACCGCTTATTCGTGCGCTATTCTAATGAGATAGGTCTAATACTAGGTAGATATATATTTACCTATCTTTATGCTGATTTGTGTTTTCCGCTCCTATTAGGATACCTTACTGAAGTAAATTGACGTTATAGTGGCGCTAACATAATGCTCAAAGTATAATTGACCGTAGTATAATATATATGGCTATACAGTGCGTCATTATGTGATCACTCTCCAAGTCCCCTCCTTATGGTTTCCCATTACCTTCTCTTTTATGTCATTATACTTATGTATAGTTTACTATTTCTCAAATCGCTCTCATATATCGGCTGTTGATTTTGATGGAGCGATTCTTTATCTCTCTTCTTAGTTAAATAAAGTGGTGTTATCACTATCAGTTCATTGATTATATATATACTATTTTATCTCACCACTTTATATTCTTACTTTTCTTCATATTAATGACTTCATTTACTCACCTGCACAATTCTATCTATTACCATTATATTTGACCATGTGTATTGCAACCCTTTAACTTCTCGCTTCTCCACAACTTTACAACCTCTCCCTCAAATTTTCTTACTCCATTCTTGAAACTTTTACTCTATAATGAAGTAGACAGTGCATCCATCGGTATTAGATTCTCTTAATTCTAATCTCGTTTCAATTTATATACACAGGTCTCTCTCAAATACCGAGTAGGTTCGTTAGTCTAATGTGGGCTGATATTGTTAGTGGGTAACAACTCTTCGGATGAGTTATATATCCGTAATTCTCTCATTAAATGGTACATAATAAATCTTACTAAACCTTCAATATATCACTTTTACTCAATGATAAATCAATAACATTTTGCAAATATTGGCTCTCCGTGATTCTCGTCTGTGTGCGCAGACCCATGGCGGCTCTTTCTCTTAACGTTTCTTCTGTCTTGGTGCCTTAGTTAAGCATCAAAAATTCATAATTAGGATACATTCCGTTACTTGCACTGTTTTAGATCCACAAGATAACTCTCCAAAAAAATGTCTTTGGAAACTCATTACCTGTTCGGTGTGGCAAAAGTCCAATATTTCGCTGTGGAATTATTCATTTGTGGATTTACGTAACAGTCCAAGAGAATTCAGAGAAGAGTATTCTCTCTCGTAAGACTGCGAGGACATTTTTTTCATCTTCTCAGGTCGGTGACACTAGTCTTTATACACCAAATAATGGGCTTTCTCCGACACTCTCAGTTTAATGAAGATTTTCAAGTTAAGCTGTCCTCTTTCATATTATACTTTACGGCGAAGGGGCTACTTAGCATTTATCTCTCTTTATCTTTTAAAAACGGATAGATTTTTACGGATTACCCGTATCCTAAAGTCGCCTTGTAAATGCTTCAGACAATGTTGACATAAATACTAGTACAAACTTAGAAATTTTTTGATCATTGAAACATCTCCTTCTCCTATCTTTGGGCCGCGATGGTTGGAGGCCTTTATCTTTTTTATTAGTACCACGTATTTTGTGAGGTGCCTCGCGCGAGGGCGAAAATAATTCGAATAAGCCGCTAGTTACAGTAACAAACACATACTTATTTAATTGTCTTGCTCCTATTCCAATTCAGTGGTCTAGTACATAAGGATGGGCTTGCTCTAAATTCTCATTGCACAGAGTTATTTTGTAATGTGTTTCTAGGATAAAATTCTCTCCATGGTATATGCTTCTAAGTCCCGCTGCCTCCGCCCATATTAAAAATGTCATCGACGATTTTATGGTACTTACACACATTGCGTGTTACTGACACATCTTATCTAGATTACCTGTATGAAGTAGATTAACTTTTACATCCCTATTGTCTTCGCTGATGAGTTGCTGGCTTGAAAATTAAAATCTCCACCTACGTGCCAAACGCCTTGAGCAGATGAATTTTAAAAAACATTAAACGTAAGATAACATTACATGTTCCTTGTCACCGCTCATATCGCCTGTAGTATAATTTGTTTAAGTTTGAAATTCATTTCAATGATAGAGGTTTCGGAGTATTACTGGTGGAGGCGATGCTAAACAACACCTCTCATACAGAGGAATATTAGCTCCTGCACGCGGTGTTAGAAGGTTTCTTTCAACTGTTAATGATAAAGTATAAAAACCTTTAAAACTGACAATAACATAATACGACAACAAAGAGTTAGAATCGAAAGATCGCATAAACCGATATTAGAATAGATAAATATTAATCTAAGATATATTATATAATATATATTAATATTATATTAATATTATACTATATATTTAATAATATATATATATACTATATATATATATTATCATTAATTATTATATATATATAGGTATATTATTATAAATATATATATATTAATATATATATATATATTATATTATATTATTTATATATATATATTAAATATTATTAATATAATTATTTAATAATTATATATTTACTCTAAATTCACAAATAAATTTGTCATTACACAAAACCATTTTTCAAAAACTATGTTCAAAAAAATGGATTGAAAAATTATCCATTATTGAAATCGAAAATAATTTAGTTTTTGATCTACGCAGAGAAATCTTTTCACGATTTTACCTTTTTATAATATATGATAATATATATATATATTATAAATATATATATATATAATATATTTATATATATACTATTAAATAATATTTAAATTAATTATTATATTATAATATATATATGGGTTTATATTATATTGACCAATATTTTTCAATTTCAATTACTTCCATAAGAAAATAGATGAATAAATTGCATATTACCAGCTTTAACTTTAAAATCGACTATCGCGCAATTAAACATATAATACAAGTTTATTTTAGAGAAAATTATTATTTATTATAAATTAGATAAATTAATAGGCCTAATAATTAATATAATATAATATTTTATAATATTTATTATATATAATAATATATATAATATTTAATATATAATATATTATATATATAGACATACTTTATTCACACTCTATTACTCAAAATATAATAATTAATATATATTATTATTATTATATTAATTTATATAATATTATTATATTACATATAGCTTTCAGTATTAATGTCATAAGTTAGCTTATGTAAAGAATAGTAGTCAAAATTGAATATAAAATGATATCTATCCTAAACAAATAAACTATTTCTACAATTGCCTCCAATATTTTATTACGCATCTTGTATTAATGATAGATATGTTGAGGGAGTGTATTATATCTATATTATAAGGTTATGGCAGGTCCACTATTTATTTATTAAATGGATAGGGATTGAAAGTAGTGGACTGAGATCTTTAAATTAATCATTCATTTTTTTAATTAGCAAATTTCTGTAAGTAGAGCCAAAGTTTTCGCGATATAATATTATATTTAGATATTATCTAAATTAAATAAGAATTACTACCTGCATTTAATCAAATTTAATTATTAATATATTGTTAATATGTCATTGGACAGATACGGTATAAGTATAGAAGAGCGATTACCCCTCTAGCAGTACTTATCTCTCTCACCATACTACTCTCCCTCTATTCCTCATATACTAGTTAAAACCTATAGAATTGCTTTATCTCATACAAACGTATACGATGGTTATCTATAAAAATTTAAATATATGTATGTTTTTTATCTAAGGTAATATTTTATAATAAACCTTTTTTGATCTTTTCTCCTAATTTCGATAGTCACTTAGCAATAACTTAATAATAAATAATAATAATAAAAATAACTATCTTTAATTTTCTGTAAAATAGTAACAAATATATATAATATTTATAATAATATTATATTATTATTATATTATTATATAATATATTAGTATATTCAATATGATATATTATAATATATTTTTGAAGAAATTATTATCTTACATATACTACTTATAATATATAATAATTAATTTATATATATATATATAATATATATATTAATATATATATATATATTAATAATAATTACTATATATATTATATATATAATATAATATAGTATAGATATATATTAATTATCTTAAACTTATTATGAATATAATTAAAGTATAATTAATATAGTTAATTATATATATATATATAATTAATATTATATCATATATATATATTAATATATATATATATATTATTAATATAATATTAATTATTGTACTTAATCCTGTTTTTAATATTTAAATATGATAAATATGATTAATATTTATTGGTTATAATAATAAGTAACTTTTAAAATATAAAGATAACTATTATTCCTTATATACCTACCTTTATATTATACTTATATGTATTATATAGTTACAAAAAATACCAAAAAAATAATTTTGATTAATTTGAGCCTATAATATATAAATAATATTAGCATATAAAAATTAAGATATCCGCTATTTTGTGGATGAGTTCATCCACTCTATGCCTGTTGTTTCTGAGATCAACTCCTAGCTAGATTCCTACGTCGATCAGATTACACAAAACCTTGCTGCTGATCTTATCTTTGTTAAATGTCGCTCACGCTCTTTATTTATATTATAAATAAAATGTATTTTGAGATAATATAAAGTAGTATAATATATTGTTAGATTATTATATTATTCATTTATTTATATTATGTATATATTTATTATATTATAATTATTTTATATATTATGTAATTATTTAATTTTTATTGAACCTTTAAGTAAATTAATGTTATATTGTTGATTAAGTTAATTAGATAATTTTGCTTAGAGCCTCGTTAGATGGTGGATTTTATAACACTGTCTTTTTGCTTTTTTTCACTTAATAATTCTCTTACTCGATGTGTCTCACTATGTATTAAGAGATTTGGATTGGTGGAATAATCTGCTGGTCGTTCCGATTATATATTATTATTATTATACTATATATTTATATTATTAATATTATTATTTAATTAATATGTATATATATATATATTAATATATAATTTTGTTATAAATATGTTATTGTTATTTTGTTCAATATTTATTAATTATATAGTTAAATTTAATAATTTTTTATAATTTTATTTACATTATATTAAATTATATTAATTATATAATATTATTTATATTATTATTTATATATTATTTATTACTTATTATTAATTATTATATTAATTATTATTTTATTATTTTATTATTTTTTATTTATTATTATTTACTATTATTGTTCCAAGGTTATATTTCAAACATTGTAGGATTATTAATATATTATTTATAATAATATTATATTTATATTTATTAATTAATTATTATATATTAAATTATTTATATTATTATTATTTATTTATTATTATTTATATAATTTTTCACTTATTTATATGTAATAAAAATTGAGAATTTAGTATTTTTAAATTTTAATTTAATTTTTAATTATTTGTTACTATTATTATTTATTAATTTAATCATAGTTTTTATTTAAGAAAATTATTTAATCATGTATTTTACTACATATTATAAATGCTAATTATTAAAAAATATTTATGTAATGTATTATTTTAAATTCATATTATTTATTTTTATTATTATATTTTAATTATTTATTATTATAATATATATTATTATTAAATTATTAATTATTATATTATTATTTAATTATTAATTCATTATTTATTAATTTTATATTATTTTTATAATATTATATATATTATTTAATTAATTATTTATTTATTAATTATTTATATATTTAATTATTTAATAATTTAATTTATTCATTTTAATATTGAATATTATATTATATTATTATTATTTATTTTAATTATTATTTTTATTATATATTTATTATTATTTAT
>JABUQX010041327.1:32500-45165 GCA_015478945.1 Trachelipus rathkii | reverse complement strand
ACGTAATCGCTCCTTACCTTCACCTTCCGCTGACGCCAAAGTTGCCATGCACCCTTTTGAGGTTTGACCCTGTCAATTCAGTGGACCTGTCATTCCAAGAAGGACCTATTGTGGGCGGTCCATCTGTCGGCTGTAGTGGCCACCCACTTCTGGTGGGAAGAGTTTGTTATCGTCGATTTCTTCCCCCTTTGCATTCAATCGCTTTTCAATATCCCTGCCCTCACTAAGTCCTCCTTGCATGGTGCGGATGAACACTCGGATTAATAATGTAAAAACATTCTCCTTCGTGTAAGGCATCATTCAGCTGATAATCCAGTGGCATCATTGAAGGAATGACCCACCTAATGATGAAAAAGTAATTAAGTAATACAATCAATATATTTTTAAATGTTTTAATAAAAATATTTTTAAAACGTGGAGACGCTAAGTTGCTCATATACCTATTTAAAAAAAATTGCAGTTCAATTAAAATAAAACTTAATATTATTTTCTGAATGAAGTCATGGTTATTGTTTAACGATATCTTGCTCTCTGCTGGCTGAACGTTGACCTGAAGCTCTCATCCAGAGACATCTTACGCTTGCGAGACCACTCTCCCCTTGAACCTGGAGGCCGAACGCCGCGCTTTGCTTAAGGCTCTTCAATGGCTCGCAGAGAGGTGAGGGCGAGTAGGTCATTGTGCTAATCTGGTATACTACAAAATATATACAAACTTTAATTTAGCAAATTTTTTAATTTTCTTTGATAACATTTGAAAAAATATTATGGCGACTTTTATTTTTCAGTATTTGTTTCTGCTTTAATTTTCAACCTAAATTATAAATTATTCGTATAATCTTTATTCTAAAAATTATTTAATGTTATAATTCATTTTTAAATCCTTACATGCTTGTAATTGTGCCTTGAGGTTGGGAACCTTGTCTCGGAGCTGCGTGAGATAAGCCCTTCTATTCCCTTTGCAGCGCAGGTGTCGTATACACTTTCGGCTATATACACCAGGCCCTGATCTGTACACATAACCCCTCATCACTTTCTCATCACGCTGCCCTCAAAAAATTTTTCAAAGATTGAGAAACTTTTTTAAAATAGTAAAGTTTTAATTTCTTTTAGTTTAGCTATGGGTTGGACTATTGTAATTCATATTAAAAGGGTATATCATCGAAAAAAATTCAAAAAAAATATAACTAAATAAATTTTTATTTAAGATTTAATTTGGCTACTTCTATAGTCTTTACTCTTTTAACTGATGCTTCTTTAGTCTTAGTTCTTTTAGTTCTCTTTACACTATTAGCATGGAGGCGCAAGTTTTCATTACCTCTCAAGATGTGAGGCATAATAGTTCTTTTTCAAGCTCGTTTGGACGGCATGCCTCCTTGCCTCTTTGTCCTTGCCGGTTTCCAGGAGTCTCCTCGTCTCTCCGGCTCACAATCATAGGCGTATACAGTGGACAGGATCAGTAAGAGATCTTTGGCACTGTCTTCAGTTTGTTCCACAGCTCTCATTTAAAATGGGAGAGCTGCCCCTTAAGCTACTACTGCAGCGGCTGAACTGTCTCCAGAAACACCTCTGGTGCGTCTTTGTACATTAAGTGCTTCCCTGTATTAATTATTTTTAACTAATTTTTTAGTGTTTATGTAATTTAACATTAATATATACATGTGTCACTTAAATTCAGTATCTGATAAATTAATAAAGTCTAAACTCATCATATCATATCTGTTATATATATATATATGATATAATACTGCAACAATGTACCTTCGCAAACTATATATACTATATATTATAGTATATTTAGTATATATATACTCCTTCCTGCCTCATAGATTATACACGAGATACACTCTTTATAGTATTCTACTCATATCTACCTCCCTGTACCGCCAAATGA
This sequence comes from Trachelipus rathkii, assembly GCA_015478945.1. NCBI lineage: Eukaryota > Metazoa > Arthropoda > Malacostraca > Isopoda > Trachelipodidae > Trachelipus > Trachelipus rathkii. The sequence goes on along the minus strand of JABUQX010041327.1, from coordinate 43,274 downwards.
TGCATATCGGTTCACATCTCTTGCAGTGTTCCGTCACCTCTGCTAGCTTAGTATGGCGTTGCGATGGTGAGAGAGCTAGTTCTATCCTCAGAGGACTCTTATTTGTGAGCGGTCGGAGGTTACTCAAAAACTGTCGTGTGACTTATAGTGAGCTCACCCCATCTATCTGTGAGTGGTAAGATAGAGTTGTTTATCAGTACGGTCTTTTCACCTTTTTGAATACAGCTCTATTTACCTAAATAAATCCCTTGCTATCTCATAAATGTCTCTACCTTGTGAATAGGCTTAGTGAGATTGAAATAACTCGGGATTAATAATAGTAGTGTGATATATATAATACATACTTCCTATTACAGTGTTTAAGGTTGAAATTTCAATCAAGGCTATCACACCTGTGAAACATTTTTAACAATTAGATTATTGTATAAGTGATACTATACAACATACTGTTGTGATTAAAATAGATAATTAAAGTGTAGAATAATAGCCTAAGGAAGGTAGAAATATGTGCGTAAGTGTTTTTTCAATTAGAAGAAGTACTTGTGTTTATCAGAAGAAGGAAGGACTGGTGTTTATCAGCGTTTATATATGCGTAATGACCCAGCTCATCTTTCTAAAATTATTAAAATAGCCAATATACGAGTGTGTTCGCCATATATGGGGATCAAGCTAAAAGAATATCTTTACTGATTCTGAAACTTGATTTTCTTGTCCAACTGCGTGTGATACACCTTCGCATTTGTCTGCAGCTAGCACTCTCTGCTGAGAATCCTTGGGAACATTATCAGAGGGACCCCAGAGTTGCACAAGGAACTGTGCTCGATTGCCAGTGCGACAATCATTGACTGTGATGCACGACGATCATACTACTTCTGTGCCCTCTTGCAATTACTCTGTGAGAGAGGACGGACGCCTGACGCAGACATAGCTTCAAGCCTCCTATCGCACTCGTCATGGTCAGAGTATAAGAAGAGTAGAGAGCGCGTATGAAAGATAGCGTCTTCAATAGTGAGGACTATACGTTAAGAGAGTGTTATATAGAGAACATATTAAATAAATTTAACCACATTTAATTTTACAAACGGATTAAATTTATAATATCTAAATACTTTACACGAAATTTTTGACATGAGTACAAAACGTTTTGCTTATATACAAGTTTGTGTTCATCTTCAATGGTGGCAATCATGCTTTCCATAAATGTAGCACACATCGATAGTTCATTCTGTTGTACTCTCTCAAATCTAAAAAAACATATATTTAAATTTAATAATATAACATTTCTTATAATAACGTTATCAATGTTCTGTCAGATTGTCTGCTTCGAGATGCTTGGGATGGACACTTAGATTCTGTGGGTGCTGTAGTGAAGCCCCTCGTGTCGCGCACTCTTGTGCAGAGTCCAGGAGCTAGTAATTTGCTACTTGCCTAAGCGATCCAGGTGGATCGTTGCTTCTCTAACTATAGGGAAACACTGCATTCATACAAACTTGCTTCTTGTTTCAGTCAGGTCAGTGCTCACAAAAAACATACCTTGTGTTCCTGCTCAAAGGAGGATGAAGAAAACAGAAAAATGAGGGATGACTTAGTTCTTAACTTCTTTGCTCACTGACATGACTTGAACGCTATCTATGAATGGGTTCTCCATTGGCCTCATATCAGTCTGCCACGATCATTCCCCTATTTATTATATTTCAATCTATCACTATCACTGGCATTGTATGCGCTTCACTCGCATAACGATTTTTATTATCGTTTTCCTTTCCTCTATATAATTTTATTTAAACATAATTACAATTTTTAATTATTTCTTAACATTAAATTAATTCAGTTATTCTACTGTGTGAATGAAATTAAAAAAAAAATAAGGTCATATGGTGAACAACTAACTGACGTATTCGAAAAGAAAAAAAGGTCTATGTTTAACGTCTAAAGGAGATGCGCAACTTTTGTTTCGTGTAAAATAAGTTACCTACTCCTTTGTTTGTTATTGATATGTTGTAAAATTAGAATAGTATTTCTTATTTTTAAGCTACATTCTTTGGTTTAGTGAAATAATAATAATAAGAATAGTGTACATAGATTGCGCTCCTTTTCAGCAGTGTTTTGCGCCTCCATTTTGTGATACTTAAAAAGTTCACAAGTAGAACTGTCTCAGGGTATTTTTGTTGTATTCTTTTATATAAATTTTTCAGTATACATCAGACGAAAATCTATGTAGAATAACAAATCTTATAACCTGAACTAGGATGCCCTAAAACGAGCGAGGCCCACTAACTTTTATTATAAGAATTTGATGGAATTATTTCTAAACTCCAAGCTGAAAATATTTTTTTTCCTTTTTCAGAGTTACACTATGCCGCTTTTCCGTCATCATCTTATCTCTTCTCCAATATCATATTTTTTTTGTAATATCCTGTGATTTTCAACAAAATTTTTTGTCTGCTTTTTTTGTTATATTATACCACATAAATCCTATGGGTTTGGCTTCTTCTAAAACTTTGAGATGGCTGTAGATCTTTCAGCCTATAGCTAGAGCGACGATTCTTGCGTTTCCACCATTCTTATTATTATATTTTTTTTAAGTATTTATCTGTTGATTGTTCAAAAAATCGGGGTGACAAACCCTCTGTCGGTTGTCCTGTAACAATTACCCTATTTATTATTTTTATTTATATATTTATTATTTATTATTATTTATTGTGTTAACTGTTATGGTTTAGTTTTTATTTTTATTGTTATTTTTTATTTTTAATTTGATTTATTGTAGTTTATTATTATTATTATTTTTATTATTATTTATTATTATTATTTATTATCACTTTTACGCAGAGTTATATAAAAGAATTTGATAACTTCCTATCCTCTGTGTTATATATATATTTTGTAAAAAACAGTTGAAAGTTAATTAAGATTTTTTTAAATTCAGTCAAAAGGACATTTAAGAATGATGCTGCAATTTTATTTCATTCAATTTTTTTTGTTGCGATTATAATAATTAATAAAAATTTTTATTTTTCACTGGCGTATTCGGTTACAATTATCAATCTCTTTTATAATTGTAATATAACTTCAATCATACTAAAGTCAACATATTTTGTTTTACAATTATCATTTCCATGAATAAAAGAAACAACAACAGAATGATGTTTGGGAGTATTATTGCTTTGCCCCTTTCTCTCCTAATCCTCCTTCTTATAAATCATAATTTACTTAATATTTTGCCCTATCCGCTGTGTTTTTGCTTCTTTTGGTATTTGAGCAGCATAATATATTAGCCTTACAAAATATACAAGAAGAAACATTAAGAATGTTCAATATATATTTTAAATTAGGCACATTTTTAGATCTTTCTTGTTTGTGATTTATTTGACTCATATGTTAGAGCATTCATTTTAACTAGATGAATTATACTTTAGGTTTTAAAAATTTGCCTCAACTATAAGTTATTTGAAATTTGAATTAGACATCAACATCTTTAAATAATTAATAACTTAATGACCCTTGAGTAATTTCTTTCTGATAATGAAGAATCTAACATCTTTAAACTAATTATTTCTCCCATAAATGTTTAATTCAGTGGATGATGTTCGTGCATTCGCTTATCTATGCGAATCGATCGCGAATCCGAATGCGAATCGTGCATTGTCGTCTATGCGAATCCGAAGGCGAATATTGCATCTGATTATCTGAATAAAAATCGCAAATTTTGCTTCTCTCTCAAATATCAAAATTTTTGAGGTATGTTACGAGAAGATGAGTAACATTCATATAACAACATTTATATATATTATATAACATTTTTTATTTGTATGAATTTCAATATTATACAATCTTAATTTTATTATTGACAATTTTAACAATTTTTTTTTCTTATTATATTTTAAATTTTTATAAACACAATTTTATAAAGTAGACTTCAACCATACGTAACTCTTTGATTTACGTTTGTAAATGTCCTGCGGTGATTCCCTAAGGAGTTTCACACACAGTAATAGTCGGCCAAGCATAGTCGGATTCACATCTACCTAAATTGATATATCTTCTTAACCATTCTTATCGAGCTAATGTTCTCCTTTGATCCAACTGGTCCCCTAAGTAAGTAATTCATATTACGAGTCTGACGCGACGGCCTAAATTTGGCAGGGAAGAAGTTGAGGTGAGAGTGAAAGATAAGTGGTTTTATTTAGGCACCAATCTAGTTACATATAGGGCTTTAGAGGCTTTGAATAATGCTGACAGTGAAAGTGTCAACCATATGGTCTTTGTAAATTAAGTTGGCTTATCCTGTAATAAAGACCCAATAAAGTTTTTTATTAGACTATAAATCTTGGAATGCAGATACCAGTAGCAGCTTATAATAAGTTCTGTTTTATGTTGAGTATAACATTCGAGCAAATTTATTTATTCATCTTATTCACAGAATCTCGATATATTGAGGACCCAACAATCCTCTACATTCCTTAATTTTAGAATAACTTAACTAATTCGAGGGAATTTTCACTGACACACAATTGAGTATTTGAAATCTTTGCCTAATCCTTTGTTCATTTAACATTCACTTTAAATAAAATTCTTGATAAGTTACCTTTAAGTTTTATCATAATGTGAAGTAAAGGAAAATAAAATATAAAAGGTAAATTTTAGGCTAAATTGTTATTAGTTTGCTTTTAATTAATATTTTTTATTATCTAATCACGGTTTGATGAATAATGTTCACGGATAAGTGAAGACTAAATCTTTCTTTAATGTATTAAATTGTATTACCATCTGGAGTACTTCTTATCGGCTGTCTCCCCTATTACAAACATTATTTATCACCGTTCATATGTTCCATTCCACCCGATTTAACTTTAGGGTAATTTTTTTTTTCTAATATTGGTTTTAAAGGTATTTATGTTTAATATTTTTATTATTTAATATGTTTATTTAAATATTTTTTTTTATAAAAATATTATTATCAGTAAATGGTCTATGGAGGATACTTGGTATAACACAGTTGCAAGCCTAACATAAGTCCCCAATAAGTATTTAAATATCACACACTATTCATATCATAACTCTCTCTCCCAAATTGTGAAGTTTCCTGTTACAATGAGAATGCTCAATATTTCTTACTCAAATAAAGAACCATGAGCACTTTTCATACCACTTGATTAACCTTAATCAAATTAGTGTTACCTACCATGCTGCGGATGGGAATATAGAGCCTTTGGGTGAAGTGGTGTTTTACCAAGGATTTGGCCACTTTTTAGTATATCTAGCCCTTTAAAACTTAATTGGACTCTGATGGGCGATATTTTCAAATTAGAACAGTCTCCCACTCTTCTGGAGCATTGGTGTCTTCAGATGGCTAAGGGCTGAACATCACTCCATCAATATATTGCTGCAGTAACCCTATATTTGTGATTCTTCAGTTCGGTCATTTCAAAATATTGCAGGAAGTTTCTTATGACGATCACGAAAATAGGTATTACCACAAAAGTTATGTATCGCCAATAAAATCTTTTATTGTGAGAGCCAAAATATTTCCATTTGGCGGCGTTTAATGTAAATAGGAGTAAATCGAGAAGCACAAACTTTAATTCTATGGATAATCTTTCCCTCTTATAGAGAAATGACCCCAGTCTACCTACAAGAGGGTCCATACAACACACACGTGTTAGAAACATGGATATACATAATAAGAGGTTTCATTACTTTTGAAATAATAGTGTTTTGAATCTGGGTTCGTAGTCTAAACACATTCTAGTTGCTCACTCGAACACAAAAAAAATTTGACATGGTACCTTCGCGGAGATTTTCCTATCCATAATGGTCCGAGTCACCCTTCTGCGCGCCTGTTAGGGTGGGAGACTCCTGGGGAAGGCACAGTAGGGTATCCATTATGTGGTAGATCTGGCAAGGGAGTCCGCCTCTGGAGGAATATATATAATTATATATATTATATATATTATCTATATATATATAAGCCTTATACTAGTGCAGAGTTTAAAGATTTATGGGTAATCGCATAATTTTTATTTTCTTTTGCTATGTCTTTATCATTTGCTAGATACATTTGTTACATATAACAAAAAAAGTAGCAATGCACTATACAATGATCTACTTTGAAACATCATCCAATTAACCATTAGGCAAAATTAGCAGAAAGGCTATATGCATCTTAATTTGGGGGGGGTTTATTTTTATTATTATTACCCCTTCTACACATTATACGCACATACACCTTTAAAGTAATACAAAGCACACGTATAACTACAGCAAATTGATTGGGGAAAGCCCATATAATCATAGAATAATTTGGTGTATTATAATTGTAGTCCAATTAATTACCATAGCAATAATTTTTTATTCAATCATGGGAAGTCATAAAACACGGAGCGACTTATTTTCAAAAGTGTACTCACCCAGATGTAACAAAACGAAGAATCAGGTGAATTTACACACTTCCTACTTGTTGCCATTACTTACACTTTTAAATCACAAACTATAAAAGGTTCAATCTTGTTATTGTTTATGAAAAATACATTTACGAAAACAAACAATGATAAATTTGAATACACACTCTTTTCACGTAGAATCGGCGATCGAAAGCTGTACTAGACAGATGTAGCTGCTTCAACGGATTTAATCGGCGAGTCCCCCACTATACCGAAGAGCCACCTTGCGGCTGCCTACATTCCCTGTTTTGAAAACTACGGTCTAATCATACAAACGTTGCCACATGCTTATTATGATATAAATTACGTTTTCAATTTTATATCTTTCGCTGCTCAATTTATACGGCCATTTGGGCGAGGAACAAAAATCATCTCGCACCTAAAATTAGAACATCACATCACTCCGGCCAATTATGCGTAAAAAATATTCTCAGCCTCCGACAATTATACAAATTGTATCAAACTAAAATTTAAAAATATCTCAAAATCTGAGGGTTCTAGCCAAAAACTGATTGCATTTTTTCGGAATCAGCGACGTAAATTACATAGAAATACCCCCATTTTATACACGGACCGTGGGACAAAATCATCCCGGCTAATGCTCACATCCTTATTAGATAGGATTTATTGTAAGGGAATGTGAGTGATTATTGTTTTATTTACTTTATATAATTATTAAGGAACAACTATATAGAAAGTAACTATATTTAAATATAATATTATAGAGACTTTAATTTAATTATTATTTTGTGGGACAATAAAGAAACTATGTTGTGTTGATTTTGTTGGCGTATACTAAGACATACATTTCGATATCACTTTACTGATTATTGTACGTCACATTTTAAATTCATAACATAAATTATTATTATTAAATTATTTAACTTTAAATTAGTAATATTAGACTATTTTTTTATCTTATGATATATCTTTATTGTTATTCCAATTTATCTACTTTTTATTATTATATCATTATTATATATATTTTATAATTTATGCAAGATATTTAATTTATATTATATATATTTATATACAAAAAAAATTCCACCACGGACTATCATATATCTATTTACGCGAAAGTATCGTAGCAGAGCGTGGGTACATATCTTAACTCACTTGCGGGGGACTTGGGTAGATAATTAATGTAATTAAAGGGGGGGGGCTACTGAAAGGATATCAAAAAATAAAAAATTAATAAAAATATATCAATATATAAAAATTTACCTATTACTCAATATAATATATGGTACGTCTCTGCAATTTTCCACTTTTATAATCTGAGAATTACAAATTTAAACTGAAATAATTTTTGTTTAAGCTTACTCATTTTTATAAGTCTATAGGTCGTTTGTAAGCGAAAAAAAAATTAAATATATATCTAATTTCTTTTTAACTATATTTGTTATATTTTAATATTTAATATAACGATTTGATACAATAATATCCAGCTATTTACTATTAGATAATTTAACCTCAAATCATTAAAATTACGTAATACATTTTTTATAATTTATTTTCTTATACGTTATTACCTATGAGGAGTCAATTAAATAAATAGATTAAAAAAATGGCATAATATATATATATATTAATATATATATTTAATATATTAATAATTATATATAATATTATATATATATATTATATATTATATATATTATATGCAATAGTATATATAGGTATATTGGGTGAGATTGTTCTGTAGTGAGTATATTGGTAGAGTTGTGAAAGTGTTATCCTTTGGTGAAAAGGTGTTAAGAGGAAGTTATGATCTTAGGATGAATGATATGATTTGAGAGGTGAAATTTGTTATATAGATGGTTAAGGTGAGTGAAATGGGTAGATAAATAAGGATGAAGTGAGAATTAGAGAGTAGTGTGGTTAAAACACGGGTGGTTGGGTATATTGAAAGTAAATTTATTTTTATTGCACTTTTTTTTAGTGATATTATTCCATTGATAATGTAGGTAATTTATGGATACGTGAGAGTTTCGCACATTATATGTAAGTACTGATGGATTTTTCGCACAATGAGTATGAAAGAACGATTGGAAAACAGACTATCTCCTCGTTGAAGTGCTTCTTAGGAGAGGAGGGTGGCAACTGCAGAAGATCCGCTATAAAACTTCGATAGTCTCGAGCAGATATAGTGGTGGTAGAAGCACACCGGTATAATTGCTAAGAAGTGGGGAGATTGGTCAAACTGTATTGATAAAAAACGTCTTCGATTACTACAACGGAATATACGACATTAGGCGAGGGCTAGTAGTATTACGCACTATCCTCCACTGCATAGAATCTTAAAAAAGGGAAGTGTGGAGAAAGCGAAATATAAGTGTTATGTATAGTAATGATTAACACCGAGCGATGTTTCCATTGTAATTTTTTATCCTATATGGGTGGTAATTCGGAGAGCGTATCTTATATGCTGAAGCAACAGTTGATAATATTGTACATAGGGGAAAAACGTCATTCATGTTAATTGATGCTTATGGAGATACGTAAAATACATGAAAGTCACTCCATAACGAGAGCTGGAGATCGTACAAAGTTAGAAACACATGGGAGAGACTGGAGTATTAAGCGAAAAATTAAAAGTAATATAATGTTTATTTAATATAAATTATTTATTAATAATTGATATTATAAGAATTAAAATGAGAGAGAGGTTAGAGAGGAAGAAAAGAGAGAGAGGAATTTAATGGATATTTGATCATAAACGCCGTTAGAATTATATACGTAGTTAAGGTAGAAGATTGAGATTATATAGTGTCGCTAACACATTATATTAGACTATCCTTATTGTCTGACTTGGGTTGAAGGCATGTTACATTTTAGTGAGTTTGTTTACGGAGAAGACAGAAAGAGGCCCTAGCTACGTAAATTTATCGTAAGGAATATTGTAATGTAATAGAGATTTTCGCGAGTCTGCGCGTTAACTATAAATCAATAGTACCCTAGGATACACAGTTCAGAGACGAAGGATATAGCTGACGGGCTTGCAATATTTCCGTACTGAATGTGAGCAACTAAGGAGTATTATGGATTATCGTGGTAGTCTTTCTTACACGAAAGTATTAGGTATAAATAACTTAATTCCTTCAATTTTTACGAAGTGAATATAGTTGCCTGAGACAAAGAGGTGAGTGGTTATATAATGCTTAAATGATTAATGATGCTGGGTGTTTTTGTTTCAATTAAACTCTCACTTTGATGTGATTGAATTGTGTAATTGTACAGTTCCATAGTTTAGAGCTGACCATATATTTTGACGAAACCATAAAAAACAAGATGGCTGCCGGCTCGGACAACACATTCTAGGGAAGGAGAGTGTGGGAGTAGGTATTTGGGTCAACGAACGTACTCGGAATTTGAGACTGATAGTGAGGAAGATTGCGCGCATAAGTATATGTTGCGACGTCCAGGCTTCTACGGCCGATAGGGTGTATTCCGATTGGATCATATGTGATTAGGATATTGCAATTTTACGTTAGGAGGGAGAGAGAGTTACGTTGAAGGAAGCCGGTGCGTAAAAGTTGAAGGAGAATTTAGGAGTCACCGAGAGGAGGTGATGTAAAATAACGTGGTCCGGAGGTTCGGATCTTTTTATTGGACTCAGAGTTTATAATAAAGCATGCAGAATTTGCACAGAGCTCGTTGGTAATTTATTACTTATGCTGAATATAAATTGGGTATTTCAATATTACCATTGGTGACTTGTAGGGTCCTGTGCAAGTTGCTATCGGATTACATACTCAATATCACACTTGCAAGTCTAAGGGTCGTATTCTTTAATCATACACGCAGGACCTTGTGTCTCTCCTTAGTCAATGTGTGGTTTATCCTTCACAGGAATCCTCACCTGGAGATTTCTAAATTTATGACAATCCTTGAGAATTTTTTCGTGTAGTGTAACAGCATAGAAGTACGTCTAATATTAGCGTATAGACTGAAATATCTCTCTCCTTAGTCCAAGGTTACCATGTAATCCAACCCTGTATTAATCTTTCCTTTTAATGTACTTTGATGTTTCCTGGGTTGGGCCGTTTTTGGTAGATTTCTTTTCCGGTGTTTTTGTATATGTGCCCAGGTCCAGTGCCGTCCCAAAACGCGGTCATTGCAACATCTTAGATTATGTTTATAAATTTCGATATCAGAGATTGTACGCTATTATGTGGTATTTATATGTTATAGTTTGCGAGTATTTTTTATGCGATTTCTATTATTTTATATTGTATATTTGTCAAATATATACTGAGTCGTTCTGCAGACTAACCTGATATACCCCAAAACTCGACATTTAGAAGTTAGTGGCTACATCACCAGAGAAA
>JABUQX010041327.1:0-27500 GCA_015478945.1 Trachelipus rathkii | reverse complement strand
ATATACTAATATATATATATTTAGCCATAGTTCAATTCCTGCTTTATTTAGACAGACCTCAAATAAACATTTTTATTTCTCGGGAATATTAATTTACATTTGTAAAATTTGATACATTCTTTTTGGATCGTCATTAGCCACTACATAAGTCAAAAAAACAGTACTTTACCATTCCGAAAATAGATGGAAGGTTTGATTAACCTAACTTTGTTTCGAAAGATACAAAAATTTAGTAAAAAAAACACATACAGATAGCCACTATGTTACGGAACAACTAAGCTACATTACAAAAACCTACCTTTAAAAAACAGATCCGCCATCTCCGGCAATAAACAAAAGTAAGCATCCGTTATTATCCCCAAAACATATTACCGTTAAATTGAATATCTTCGCCAATTTCTCAACAATATATATATAATAGGGATTAGTTATTAGTTATTAATTGCCTTCATTATGACCTCAATAAGCATTATTTTATTTAAATGTATTTTTATTAAGTTATAAGCAAATAAAACCTATAATAAATATATAAAATAATATAATATATAATAAATATATATATATATAATAATTACTATTTATATATATATATATATTAATATTAATTAAAATTAATTATTATAGATTTGATATATATAGTGTATGCAAATGACGTAAGTAATCTATTAATATACTATATTTGATATATAATATAATATATTATATATATATATAATTAATATATATTTATATATATTATATATATATATATATATAATTATATATATTATTATATTATATATATATATAAATATATTATAAATATTATATATAGCTATATATATATATAATATACTCTAATATATAACATGTATAATATTTAAAAGTTATAGAATGCTTTAATAATTTATCAAATTGGTGCATTTGGATTCTTTAATATATAGCGATATACGATTTTCCGATTTCTAAATCAAATTGATCAGCTTTGCAGCGGAACTACTTTTGGACGCGATATCGACATCGTGTCTATATCATTCCAGATTTAATTAAATATAATGTAAAATATATTCTTTTCTTACCAAGGTTATATTATTATAGTAAACTTTGAATCTTAATGTACGAACATGAATTATGGTATAGTAATCATATGATATTATATTAAACTTTATATCACGTTAATTAATAAATATGAAATACATATGACGTTGAAGATGAGTTAACCTTATTCCTATTTTATATATACTTTATATTAACATAAATATTATTTTCAATTTTTTCGTTCGATTATAAAATTAAAATACTTATTTTTTATATATATAACCTAAATAAATGTAAAATTGAAAAATTATCATATTAAAAAAATATTACTCTATAAAATATTATTAAAACTATATTAATTAAAAGTTATGAATACAATCAAAGATACGCACATGTAATTGAATATTAGTAATATAATAAAGACATTAAAATTAATATAGTGAATCCATATATAATAATACATATATAAATAATAAATATAAATTATAAATATAAAAATATATAATAATTATAAGTATTTTAGTAAATGAATATAATATATAAAATAGATTAATTAATAATAATCATTATAAATATATAATTAATATATATAAAAATAATAATAAAATAATAATAATAGATATATTAATTAATATTATAAATAATATAAATAGTAATAAATCATTAATACATAGAACTACAAGAATATATCATAACATAGAACTTACAGTAAACTACATGAAACAACTATAACTTTATACAGTCTCACACTCAGGCTAAGTCTGTTTAGTATTAAATATATATTATTGTTTATTTTAATTTTGTTGGATGTGTCTTATAACTAGTGTAATTAAAAACAAACCTGTTAAATTATAGTATATTTTATTTGATAATAAGTAATATTTATATTTACCTATTTCTTATGAATATAACTATATATAATTATGGAGTCTGGTAAATTATTTGCATGAGCAGATCTAGCTTTAAGCAATATACTATATATATAGTATATATAATATATATATATATATTATATATATATATATAAATATATAATATATAAAATATATATATATATATAAATATATATACTGATAATATATATATATATAATATAAATATATATTTAATATAAATATATATTATATATAAATATATATTATATAAAATATATATATTATAAAAATATTATAATATATAAATATATATATATAAATATATATATATATAAATATATAATATTAATATAATATATATATATATAAATATATATATATTATATATAACTATATATATATATATATATATGATACTATATATAATATATATATATATATATATATATCTTATATATATATATATATATATATATATATATATATATATATATATATATATATAAATTATATATATATATAAATAATATATATAATATATAAATATATATTATATACTATATATATATATTATATATATATTATATAAATAATTATATATATATATACTATATATTTATATATAATATATATATATAAGTATATATATATATATATATATTATATATATAATATAATATATATATTTATATATATACTATATATATATAAATATATATAATATATATATATATCTATATATATATTATAATAATATAGTAACTATATATATATACTATAATAAAAATAATAATAGTAAGTTTAATAGTATTATTTTAGTTATTATTATAATGGTTGGTAATTTGTAATAGTCTATCTATGTTACAAATGTCTATAATTAATATGAGTTTCAATTTATGCTAAAAACTCAGTAAAATATGTGAATTATCACTGTTTACATGTAAAGCATCAAACGTCATCAACGTAGTGTTGGTAAAATGTTTCCTAACTGTCAATGTGACAATATGACAGAGTCTTAGAACAGATATGTACTTTTCCTATTGTATATTTACTATAGCATTATATATATATACAAAACATCCTATTTATAGCTAATATAAACAAATATGAGGGTATTGAAAATATGATATTATATTTTTATCTCTCGGTTATGTAGGATGATTTAGTATTGGAATAATCGACTACGAGTCTTAGCTAATAGATATATTGATTACTATAATATATATGACTTGATATATAAACAATGCAAATGACACATTCAACTTAATACCGTTATATTGTACAGCGTGAGAGCGATATTATAGATCTAACAGCTTAAGATAACAGATTAATTATTCTTTAATATATACTTACTGAATTAATTTCACATTTACAAGTTACTTATCGTATATAAGTAAACTGTTACTATAAATAGCATAGGAATGATATAACATAATATTAATACTATAAATAGTATATTAATTATAATATTATAGAAGTATATAAAGATATATATATATATTACGACTCGAGATAAAGTAGTAGATATGAAAATGATATCACTACTAATTCCTAAGATAACGTATACCTACTATTTGCAAACCTATTATAGAATTAAATCAAAACAATAATAATATTAACATATATATTATATAAGCCGTAAAAATAATTCTCATTTTACGATTTAGAGTATAGTTAAAGTACAGGGATTCTACTCGAGGTAATCACACTCAATGAGAGTCACATTAAAGAGAACGAGAACACTCATTCTACGTATACTTTTTATCTCACAGATTAAAAAGATATACCCATGAGTAGACCTTTCCTGAGATTGGTGATTAATCAATAACAACTAATCAATGGCAGCTGAATGGAATAATGTTTAATAGACCACTCTGCATGTTTAATGTTTAAACAGACGAACCCACTATGACACGCATGAAAAAAGTATATTTGGGGCTTTTGGAACTACCTATTGTTTGGGCCAACAACATGTTTACATACTGACTTGGGGCATCCTTTAAATTTAGGAGAGCTATTTCCTTGTTAATTGTGGTAGCTTAACTCTTTGGCAAGTCATATATCGTATGTGTGTCTGAGGGCCTCGCGCACCTCACGATTCCCGAATCCGCTTATCAGGTAAGAAACTCTCTCCCACTAACAGTCTGCCAGAAATAAGAAATCGTGGGGTCCATTTTTTGGAGTGCACAGACTATTTCTTTATTCATGTGGCACAGAAACAATGTCGTTCGTGTAATAACGTGAAATGGAGAGAACAAACAGTAGTAATCAATGATTTATTGAGTTTTTTGTGGTGCAAAGTAGATTTCGTAGAAGACAGACACTCTTAAAATTTTGTTTTATAAAATTTTTGCACACTTTTAAAACATCACTTTTTTCTATATTAATTTAATATAGTTTTGCGAAAGCAAAACCGTCAAATGTGAATTAAATGGAAGGTGGGTCAAAATTTATTCAACAAACGTCATTATATAATAATACACAGACAAAATTATCTCTATTAATTTTTCTCGGTAGATACCCCCCTCATAATGTATCTATCCCCTTATAACGAGCGGGAAGCATACAAAAGTCTGTGATAGAAGACACGTCCAAATACTCTTTAGAAATTATTTATAAGAAAGAATCACCAACTTGTTGGGAGCAGTTTGGTGTTTTTACATTCCAGACCATTAAAAAATTTTAGCTGCAGATTCCAAATTTTAATTTTTTAGTAGTTTTGGAGACGGTTGTATTTTCTACATAATTTCAAGCCCTTTACCTTTAAATGCATAGTTCCAGAGGACACAATCTCACCCTACTCACCCACAAATTTATTTTCGGCACCTGGTTATATTAGGGGCTATATTTTTAGGGTATGCTCACACGGTATATCAATAATTTGGAGCGTACTAACTCTTTAATGAGGCCTATGCCTATTATGTAATGTCATTCTATATCTATATCCAATTAAATATATATAATATATATATAAAATTTGTATTGGATACCATATTAATTAGAGATATATATATCGACTCATACACCTTATTATTGAATCTAAATTCACCATGAGTATATGGGTCATTTTTTTGGGCCACGGTAAATATTTTATGTGAGTCACAATAACCTTATTAGAGGGGCTTATATATATAGTCACCCATATTTATTCTGATAGTATCGTTAACCTTTATATATATATAAAATATATATATATATAATATAATATATATATATATATATATAATATATATATATATATTATAATATATATATATAATATATATATATAATATACTATATAATATATATACTATATATATATATTATATTTGGTTTTATTTTGAGTACCTAACTGGTTATTTATATAAATTCACGTACCAATATACTACACTTATATACATTGTGATGATAATACGTATAGTATATAGTGAGTTAATATTTTTTATGGCTACCTTACTTATTGTGATCTATCCATATTAGGGTATTAAATTTTATTTTATAGGTATACTACCCGGTTAATTTGGTACATATACTCACTTTGTTCTTACCATGGGTCATAATTATTTTGGACTATATAACTCACACGGAAATTATATTTGGCTATATATACACCTTTACTTATGTTCTTACCAGGATCTATTTTTACGAACATTTTTATTATTAAACTATAAAGAAAATTATAATTATTTACTTAAAATTAAAAAATAAATAAGAAGTGAATGCAAATTTTTTCGTTATAAACCTAAATAATATTATTACCCTACCGTATTATTTGGTTACTTTATATACCTACCATGGGTGATATCCTACTAAATTATTTTTTATTATTGGCTCATTATTATATAGGACATTATTTACTATGATAATACTATACCTTATTTTGGTATTAATTACTAATATGGTAGTATCAATAAATATATTATTAGCTATGACCCCGATATATTATAATTTTGTCTTCCTTTATAGTAGGTAGGCTTTAAGTATCCCACTTTTTTGTGAAAATTGTCTTACGCTTGTTATATTTTGAATATACCATGATTATCAGGTATATAAATAATTCAGGTATACTTTCACCAATACATATATATTGCCTATAGTATATATACTAAGTGGTGAGGTCAATAAAATTTATTTGTGAACCTCACACACGCTGATCACATAATTATTTATTTTATATCCTTCCTTATTTAAAAAGTATAATAGACTATGTAAAGTACCTATATACCGTATTTTTTTTAAGTGAGTATATAATAACTGTTCTTTACCTATAAATAATATAATATATATACTATAAATATATAATATACTATATAAATAATATATATTGTGTTATGATACACTACTTATATAGCATAATATTTAATAAATATATAGCCTTAGAGCCCTAGTGATAAATTTATCACTAATAGGGTGATAATAAATATTACTATTTATTTTATTTAAATATTTATACCTCAACTACTACTTGAGGGTTTGATTTTGGTTCCATCACTACAAAGAGATGATTATAATATAAATACTAATTTAGGGATGTATTTTAATTTACATAGAGTGTTAACATTGAGTTATTTCAATGAATATATGAAGTATAGTCCAGTGAGTGAAGTGTACTAGGTAGTGAAAGTTGACAAAGATATGAGTATGCCTATAAAATTAAGGTGCCTATATGATAGTGTACACATATGAGTAAGTAGTCACCAAAGTAGTGCTACTAACATATAGTTATGTAAGTTGAGTGAGTCCATAAAATATAAACTAGTATAGTTTGTCCATCATGTAAGATAATGCTAAACATTGATGCCTAATACTGAAGGTTGCCATAACTTATTTTTTTACATAGCTTCTTACACATCTATATAATATATATCTACCTTGTAACCTAAATTAAAGTACCATATGGGTTGATTCTAAACCCTAAGGTAAATATATAAATAAATAGAGAATTTGAATAAGGTAAATAATTACTAGTATTTGAGGTTATTAATAATTATACATATAGTGCTAGGAATGAACACTTCTATAATATTATGTACAGTATATATATTATAGTTCTCACTTTTTCTTTCTTCCATAATCCTTTAACACTTAATACACACTATTATATAATAACATCAAATACTTTATCACACATTCCTACATGACATACTTAATACACACTATGAACACTTAATAAGTGAGTTTCAACTACTATTGTTAGTACTACTCAACTAATATAATAACTCGATAAAATTATTGTAAATAATGTGTGAGTCTACTTATACATAACTTTTAGTAAATGGAGTATCAATTTTTTGGAAATGCTCAGATTATATATTACAACTCATTTGGTGAGGATGCTCAGTACAATTATATATAGCCTAATTAACACTCAAGTCAATTGAATTATACTATTGTAGCCATATAATACCTTATGTAGTGAGTTTATTTCTAAATTACTTTGATTAGATACCCAAATTACTTTATATTAGTAGAGAGTATCTTTATTGTTACCATCTATAATTTAGAATTAATATCCATAATACTTAATGAATATATAATTCACATTACTTTGAATTGAATATAAAACTCCGTCTTTTCATCGTACATTAAATATACTTAAAATCACTATATAATATTATAAATATAATATATATACTTTATATATAACTATATATAATATAATATATATATATGTACTAATATATATATATATATATATCATATACCATACATATCGAAATCAATATAGAGAACAGTTAATATATTTATTATAATTATCCTGAAACTGTTTTATTACTATAATTTAAAGCTGAAACTACTATAAAACGAATATATATACTAAAAGTGAGTACTGCAAGCTGAAGGTTTATGAGCCGCCCTTAACTACACCTAGTACAGGTAAGCATCACTGCTATATATAGATATGAACTATACTATACATACGCATGAGTATCTGAGACCATTATATATATATATGTATCCACTAATATATATACTCCTATATACGCGCGTTCTCTCATATGAGTGCAGCTGTAGCCGCGACGTGAGTATACCGCAGTATATACTCATATATATTATAAATATGATAGACAGTCATAATATTAAATTTTTTCCGCTCGATTAACTATAGCCCGAGAGTATATGAGCCGCGTAGCGTCACCTCACAATGAGTAAGTAGAATAGTCACTATTTTTATATTATCCTGCGTACTCACATATATATATAGTTATATATATATATGCCCGTCACCGACTGAGATTTGACGCCGCTAGGACGCTTTTTTCCGTCAATTAATACTACTATATGATATATTATAATATATATATATATATATATATATACCCGCGCGATGATATTTACTATATTAATTATCATATTAAGTCATTCATTATTATATATTTATTTAATACTTAATATAATATATATATAACAAATTTATTACATAGAGAAATATACTATTATTCAATTTATAATACTAATTGAAATATACATTACAATTTATTATAATTTTCATAACTTTAAATATTTTTTAATTAATAAATATATACAATTTTCGAGCGAACCTTAAATAACTGTACCACTACATTATAACAATTACTATTATTATAACTCACATCACATAATATAATTTATATTAATACAATTATTTTTTACTTTAATACTTTTTATTTAAATTATATCAATTTTAAATTTAATAAATTTAAAAAATGTATGTAAGAAAGGAAAAATAATATAAATAATAAAAAAATTTACAGATTGGTGATGTACTGATATAATATATATAATATCATATATTTATTTACACTTAACATAATTTAATACAATAATTAATTAAAAAACATTAACATACATATACTTCATATATATAAAAAGCAGTATAATATACAGTAAAAAACTAAAAGAGGTGTACATATATATATATAATCACTATAACCACCTATTAGGGGGGGTTAGTATGGCTTTTGTTTTACCTGCTTTATTATAACTTAGCTTATTTAAACTTTCTGCTTTTACTTGAGAGTAGGCACCTTAATATAACTTTCGCTTATTTAACTGCTTAAAAACTCACTTATCTGCCTTTAAAATCATTAATATATAAGTCATATTATAACTCACAAACTAGCTTTATTTAATACTGCTATTAAACTCAAACATACATACAATACCTTAAAAGCAGTAAAAACAGTAAAACATATAAGTTAATTGTGTTACATAACACCTAGGGGGGATTAGTATGTACTTTGTATTTTACTGCTTTCTCTACGTAAGAAGCTGCGGGGTG
Organism: Trachelipus rathkii; assembly: GCA_015478945.1. Taxonomy (NCBI): domain Eukaryota; kingdom Metazoa; phylum Arthropoda; class Malacostraca; order Isopoda; family Trachelipodidae; genus Trachelipus; species Trachelipus rathkii. The sequence continues at coordinate 18,365 of JABUQX010041327.1, read as the reverse complement.
ATAAGGTATAATTGCACCGCTTTATACCGCAGCGTTATTAACTTCTCCTGCTGTAGCACATCGCGTATAGTTTTAGAGCGACTTCTCCACTCGATATATAGACTCATATTTCTATGACTAATTATTACCTACTCTGCTTTGGGTGATGAGCTAGGTTTGAATAAATCCTAGCAGTCAGTACTTTCACTTTTATTGCTTATACACTTTTCAGTTGTAACTTTATTGAACTAAGAGTTTATTAACTCCATTAATAATTTGTTTAAATTATTAATTTTAATGTCAGAAGTTATTTTACTCTTATTTTTATTATGTATCTTAGTATTAAATAATTTGGTAGTTTCATTAATTTAAAGATTAAATATAGTTAATATATTGCTTGTATAATTTTCACGACCCTCATGTTCCAACTTCTCATAATTTTTAATTTTCAATTTTTTATTTACTTAATAATCGATTTCATAAATCCGTTTCATTAAAGTTTAGTAATCATTAAACGATTTAAAAGACAAAAAATATATATACCCAATGCATCTTGAAAGCTTAATTTTTTATATATTTATTGAAATCGAATAAGTCTAATTATTTCTAAATGCTAAAATAAAATTTTAAAACACAAAATCCAATTTTAACATATGTGTGTATTACATATTTTAATTTTATTTTTGTAATTTTAATTTTCTTTATATTATCTTTTTTACCAACGCGCGGTAATACACCTACATCAGTAGCAGGCAAGACGCGTGTATCTGTACCGTAGGGAACCGCTATTATGGATAGATTATTTAGGTCTATTTTATTTACTGATAGCTTAACTGCTTTACTCACTTTTATATTATTTTAGTTTACTTACGAGCCCTATTACCTTTGCTATTATAATAACTTTCTGGCTATTACGGACTTACTTTCCTGCTTCCTATTATAGGAGCTTTTTATAAACTATTCTAGCATTTAATACTTATAGGGCTTCACTTTCTGCTTATCATGGTTATATACTCATATTAATTTATTAAACATTTTTGATTTATTTTTTAATTTGTTGATATAATAAAACACCACACTTAATACGTATTTTATTCTTTGAGCAAGTTTATATAATCGACATTAATCTTATATAATTAATTTCTAATGAATGAGTAGAAAATATCCAAATCAATAAATAGAATTTTTTCCCTTTATTTTTATTTTTTTAAATATTTATAATATTTTATAATCTAAATTAACTTATTCTCTTCAAAAGCCACTATACTTGTTACTTTTTGTTTTAAACTTAAAACTACATTAAAAATCTTCAATAACTATTACACTTTATCGTGACCCTCAATTTAAGTATACTCTAAATATATAATCACGTAAAACATTAACTACACACGCTACCAAAGATTCAACAACAAAAGTCAACAATAATATTCATGCATTAAAATGCGCAAATATTTTATATCACTGCAACTCTAAATTCCACACACACGGCAATGTTCGTGAGAACCTTAGATAACACTAGTTTTAGGCCAGCTACGGGTCATTAAAATACCTCCAACATAACGGCACACTCACCCCCACCAATTACATAACTTTTACTTAGAGCAACTTTCTATAAATAAGTAAATATCAAATAATTGCAATAAGGAAAGTCACTTACTAACCAATTTGAGGACATAATTACGTAAATATCAAAATTTGGAATATGGAAAGTCACTTACTAAACAATTTTAAAACACAATACCCAATACCATCATAAATTCCAAACGAGTGTAAGACTTCACAATTCCAACTTCATTCGCGATTAAACCCAATTACAACTTGATTCCAGACAGCCAGGAGGACACTGATTTATTTGCTTTTCGTTTCCAATTGATTTTGAACTTAACATCAGACGTAACGACCATCACCTTTTTCTTTTCTTCGCAAGTCAACTTGTAAATTGTCACATGAGGAGATTACTTTTAAACTCGGCGCTGGTCTGCCAGGTCAAATCCCTAATTAAATAAAATGTTAATAATAACAACTTTTGATGAAATTTTAATAATAACAACAAAATTGGTAACCAGAGCAGCACAGTATCCGACGGGATTTTTTGTTCCTTCTTACTGTTCATTTTTTTCCCTTTTATTTCTCCCGTCATGGACACCGTACGATCTCCTTCTTTTGAGATGTCTAAAACAATCTAAACTTTACTTATAATAATTTTCCTACTCTTACCTCTGGTTTTTAGGTGGTTGGTAATTCCATGACAATATATATATATATATATAATATAGTATATAACTTATAATTTATATTTATATATTATAATATTATTATGTTTATTATATTATATTATTTATCATTATTATATATATTATAATTTCTTAATAAATTAAAATTCAAAGTTTCTTAAAACTCTATAATAAATATCTATATTATCAATATTATCCTTTTGTAACAAAAAGCAAATTATTATCTTCAACTGCGGCTGTACTCTGTCGTTTAGACTACGAGGGTCTATACTTCTAAAATTTTACTTCATACTGGCCATTTATATAATATATTCATACTTTGGAGCTTAGAAAATATTCCTAGCGGATCTTGGCAGAGATTTTAGTTCATGTTAAAAAAAAATTTAAACCTTTCTGTATTCTCCGGTTATTCTTACCCTTAAAGCTCACCGAACTAGTTACAGTCAGAGACTACCTGGCCTACACGCACTCCGACTCCGACTTCATACAAGCTATTCGTTAATTTTCTATTCCTGCACTTACTTTCCATGAATTTCTGCGATTTAAAATCCGATACACACCCGACTACTCGAACTGACTCCGACAAAATACCAAAAAATGGAATGAACTTGCCATCAACGTTCCAATAATTTGGTTATTCGACCCCTTTAGACATAAAATCTTCCCGAGAATCTGTATTTAAAAAATAAAATTATCATTTACATTCTCAGAGATCTCACTTTAACACACAAAATTTCTTCGTGTTAACGTAATATTCTGTCAAGGCTCCGACTTTTTTAAAAATAATTCGGAATTTTCCTTTATTATTTATGTCAGACTAAATCGTACTCTGAACACTTTGACAACGACTCACCCACAAATCCAAACAACAAAACTTGTCTCACCAGACTCCCTTGACAAGATATAAACTGGCGTCTCTCCTGGTACTAAAATGTGTTGGTATGGGATAATCTGTATGCTATTGGCGATTTAGGGACCCTAATTCCCAGGGTCCAAAATATATTTCAAACTGGACCTTTTTCCGTAAAATGCCGTACTGTGCATAATACGTTAGGCCCTATAATTTAGGCCTTCAACCTGAACGTCATAGCAGTCAAATTCCTTTAGATAACCTTCGACCCACCATGCTAGAATTTTAGTGGCCTTACAAATACCAGGTCGAGAAGTAATAGCATAAGTTACCAACCACAAAGTATATTGACTCTAATGGATTTCAAGATATTTTATATTATCTATTGAGTTCAATTTAAAACTGACACATCATCTGGAGAAGATCGGTAAGATTCCTGCGTATAAGAAGGAATGTTTTACAAATATATCTTAGTGATGAGTGCCACTTTTCCCAAGAATGAAGATCTATTAATCCTCTACATACTACCCTAATATGACCTCGATGTGATAATGGCTTGTACGTGACGGGTAAAAAAAGTTATTTTCCCCTTTTTGTTACCGTTAAATTTGAAAGACTAATAGTATGACATTCATTCAAATAAATCTGGAAACTAGGACGATTATTCAGCATGATACATTAAACATCACTTATATATCACGTACCATTTAGGAGAACAAAGATTATATTTATTTATTAAAAGTCAAAATTAATAAGATGCAATAATAACTTTACTATATTTCTTATTGTAATTTCTCTTGTAGTTATCACTATTATTTCTTTAAAGTATTTATATTAAAAATTTATAACAGTTTAATATTCATACTTAATTAAGTTTTCAAATAAAATAATTAATAAATAATAATATATAATATTATAAAATAATAATAATTAATAATAATTATATACAATAATTTATATTAATAATAATATAATAATTCATTAATAATATATTAATATATATTATATATAATATTAATAAAATTAATATAATAATTAATTAATAATAATAATAATATATATATAAATATTCAATACTTAATAGCATTGTATCAGAATCGCTATGAAATAAAAAAACTAAAAGAATAGTTCTGCCCACACCACAAATCTATTTTAATCCCACCGAAGTTTAGATCATTTTTATAAATTTAGCAGATAGATAATAATTTGATAATGCATGATTTATAATTAGACGGCGGGGTATTACATAGTCCACAAAAAACAATCAGAAAAATTCACACTTAATGAGACCTGTAATAATTACATTAATAGTGCAGTAGACACGGTATATTCCATATTTATCTACATACAACATCATCACCTTTGCACGTGTAATACTTTGTCTCTCTATTATTTCTCTAACAATATATATTCTTGAACCAGAAAAATTTGCCAAATCAATCTCGATTCAAAAATACATATCGTATATGAATAAATCATCTTTCGATAGTTATCCCAGGTGTTCATTTTACCACTTCAACATATCATCCGGAGATCATTCATCGTAAGACATTATCTAAATCATTAAACTATGGAAGAGTCCCTAATATATTTACAATTCGCCGGCTGGCTATCCTCTGGGATGTATTGCGTTTAAATCTTTGTCTCCAATGGCCAAATGTAATTGGTTCTATTATACAACGATATTCTTGATATCGCTTATGACTTATAAGTAATAAATATCAATTCAGGAAGAGGTGTCAGTGCGACTTCGGCCAATTGATGTCGTCAGGAAATACATCATAGTACCGATTTTCTTACGCGCCCGTAAGCACTCAAGATTATATGTTTCAGAACAAACATATGAGGAACTGCGTCTTTTTATTGAATTTTTGAGTTGTTGAGTGTCACTTCACAAACCAATTGGTCTTCTTCCCATTTAGCACCCATGACGTCTCATTATTAACACCATATTACGAAAATAACATATCATACCTCTGTCACGCTAGGCTCGACTTAATGAATACTGAAGTGCAGTGTCAATACTGCGCGATGGGGGGTTGGGTTTTCATTCTCTCATTACCCCCACCCCTTTTGCGCGACAACCCCCACTTAATCCAAAACAACTTTTCCTTTTTTTGGAGAGCACCCCTTCCACACCCTGCGATTTTATTTTTGATGTTTGCAGTAAGTTTGCTTAAGAAACCTCGGCGTTTCGGGTCGGCCGGTTAAAAAACTTTGTTTTCGGTCCAGTTTAAGCTTCCCGAGCTGGATTTGATACACATATAACTTCGCTAAAAGCCACACACCAATATCCAGTGCTGAATTTCAGCATTAATAAAGTAAGAATACACAAAACAACTTTAGAGCGCCCCCACCCCAGATATTAAATTTACATAACCGTGTTAAATTTAGTACGAACCAGAGTAGCGAGCATGTTAGACCTTGATTCATCACACGCACTATAAAGATATTTTGTAAAACTAGAACTACAACATTCCATGGATTCATTACATCGTTCTATTGCACACAGCATAGTGGATTACCAATGATCTTTGTTATTGCGGGTATACAATGGAAAAGGTGGTTTCATTGGAATTACATAGCTTAAAATTTAGATTAGACACCTTTTCACACAAACAACTATGGTGCAACACGGCTATAAGAGCATCAAACAACAGAACAGTAAATGTATGGTTTTAATGAAAAATAATGAGTGTTTTGTGACTAATTAGCGGCACTCTCCAAACAATCATATCTGCTCTCACACATAATCACTGAATATCATGGTTACTGCAGGTATACTATTAACTACATGGGACATACACCATTTTGTTCTAATAATCATCCACGTCAACTGATAATGGAATCCCTGAAAATAAATGACGATTAATATGAATTACTCCTATGGGAATAATCCACTATTTACGAGGTCATCTTAGACCAGATAACGGACTTTCTTCACACGAAACATGCAAACTAAGACATAGATACGTAAAATAATTCTTACACGCCTTTACGTTAGGAAGCACATTTACCAGCGAAAACCCACATTTCTGTATGTTTCAGATGGATATTATATTTATAAAATCACTTATATATAGTAGGAGGAAGGACATTTTCGACTCGAGAAGCTATATGATATTATTGCTCGGGACATTACCGTCATTTGGACCTATATAAGGTGAACCTACAGACTCTTGGTGGATAAATCAATAGGACTATTATTCGAGAGTGTATCAATAACCTACAATTTATCAAGCAAGGTTCCACTTTCGACGTTAGTTATTTTGAAAAGGTGGCTTGATTCACAATTACCCTACGCACAAGGTAATTGACAACTGTTAACCAAAATTATTTTAGTAACCTAAGAATGAATGTAAGGTATTAAATACTAATCAGAGAAAAAATTGCAATCCAAATTTCTCTTCGTGTCAGATTAACATTACTCACACACAGGACATTAGTTATTCTTACTCCAACTCAAAAGGAACGACACAAAGGTGTCCACTATCGTAAAATCAGGCAGGGCAGAGAGGTTTGAATTCGGCAGCCTTTACCACCATTTCAGATAAACTAAAGACAGACTCGGGGTTTGTGTCTATAATATCCTCAATTAAAGAAGAGTTTTCGAGACCTCAAATTTGATACAATACAGGCATCAAGTCGCAAGTCACTAACTGTACACTTACACACTTTAGCACAAGCCATTACACTGTACTTGTGTACCAATAGTTAAATCTCCGTTCAGTTATCTTTGCCATTATGCCCTGAGTTTAGACTTGTACTACGTGGAGCGGATACGACAATTATCATATTGGTTACAATTGATTTTGAAGTATGATTGTTCCGGACAGGTCATTAATATATTTCTAATACATCATCATAGTCAGCGTCCTCACGAGTACCACAATTTGAAATACATTTCAATTAACAATGTATATGTTAAGCACCATGAGGTAACAAATCAACATCATTATTTATGTATTTTATTGTTACTAAACCTTATACACACTTCATTGGCGGATAGGACTGATATGCAGGTCGACATTAGATCGGTGGCCTAGCCTTTGGTGAGGAGATAGGTTTCTATAAGGATCGGGTGTGAGAATGACGCGATCCATTAAGAACACGTGAGGGAATACACTGGCGTGTATGTGGGCTGCCTTACAGGCGTACGACGCCAATCAAAATATAAAACACTGCAGACTCAGACAATAATTTATTAATTTTATTAAGATTTCGAGAGAGAGAGTCCATATGATACTTTTCAACTATCAGTTAAGTTTTTTGATTAACATTTAATTCTGTATTTAAGTTATATCTTTAAAGACTCATTCGCTTTTATTACAAAGAAATATCCTATGAAGTCTCAAAAGTATAAGGAGATCAGATAAACTGACGTGGCCGCAGCTCAGGGAATCTAATGTATAATATTAATTCTCCTTACTCTATCCTGTATATATACCTTATTTTTGGTTTGCCAAAAGATCCTAAATTAATTGAGAAAAATTTTAATTGATTGTTTAATTTATAAAAGTTTTAAAATAACGAAATTGGGGTATTTAGAATTGATTTTAATGCACTAGGTGGCCAACAAAAAACCTTTAATAATAATTTAATTAAGATATTGATTAATTAATAATAATAATATATATAATTATGATTATTCGATTATGAGAGATTTAATTCTAATATAATCATATATGTTATAATATAATAATAATAATAAATTAATATACATTTAATATCATTAAATGAGTATAGTACATTGCGTTAGATATCAATATCTAAAATGCATGGAAGAGAAGATCCATTAATGAGTTATCTGTTGATTACAAAAGGATTGTTCAGTATAATATCCAATTGAGATTATTATGTTGTAGTATGAATTTATAACTGTGAGGTAGTGATTTTAGGACTAGATTAGATAATGATATGATGAGAGTAAGTATGTGTTGAGAGTGTAGGAAGAGTATTGTGAGTATGAGTATTGAGTAGTATGATTATAATAACTATATAATAATAATATAGGAAATTAATAATATATTTTTCATTATATCAGAATAAGATTAAATAATTTATTATATATATATAAAATAAATATAATAAAATAATATAATAAATAATATAATTAAAATAATTATAAAAACTAATAAAATAAATATTATATCATATATATAAATAATATATAATAATAATAATAATATAATAATTTAGAATAATAACATAAAAAAAAATTTAGCATATATATTATATTATATAATAAATCATAAAAAAACTAATATTTCTATGTAAATTAAAAATTATAAATGAATGCTCTTAAAATACAGTTTTCAGACTGCCAACTGTACATACGCGACTCTGACATACAGGAGTGAAAGTTTTTTACAGAGCAACTAGTACAAGACGCAGAAAAGTTAAAAGCAGTAAAAGAGCAGAAAGTAAGCCAGTAAGCCCAGTAAGCTCAAACTAGGCATAACCACGATGGGAGATAAAATTGCAACAGAACTCCGACATGCCAGCCGAGACAGCCGCAAAGTCTAAGATTATTCATCAAAAAAAAGATAGGTTCTTTTAATAAGGGGTTAAATATCACCACATCCCACCCTATAAATGTTGGGTATGTTGTTTGGGCCAACCTGGGTTTCTTAATTTTAATTAATCCATGCATCTAGTTCGGCTCTTTCTGTTTAAAACTGGCCTTATATCAAAACTACTCAGGATAGAGAGTAATATATGATTGGAAATTATGTGCCAGCTTAAATTTCATTTAAATTCACCCTCTTATATCGAGAAATTTAGATTGGAAATAGACACAAGTTTAAATATAAAAACAATTGGATGGGGATAGAAATTTTTGGGTTAATAATAAGTTAAATATTTAACGGAATCCATTATATATATATTTTTCCACTATTTTTAAATGAACATACTTTACGCTATAGTCTACTTTCTTAATAAAAATAATATATATATAACACTATAGTTAGTAATTATAAAGAAATTACAATTATTTTATAATTTTTAGTAGTAGACAATTAATATTCATGAATAATTGTAGAATGAAAAATAAGAAAATAGTTAGATAAAATAATATTTATAAAATAATAAAATAATAAAACACTTATAAAATTAGGGTAAAAGTCTAGAGGTATTATTGAGAGAATAAATGATAATAATAAACAAAATAAAAAACTAATGTAATAAATAAGTGGAGTATGCAGTTAAAACTCAAACAAACCAGTAAAGACCACACTAAGAACTTCAAAGCCTAGTAATATCGGCGAGTGAAAGGGTTGTATATATCTCAGTATACAGGCCAGCAAAGCTGAAAAGAGCCAGTCATATATGCGAATATCGTACATAACACAATGCATTGTTTTCTGCACGTCACACAATCCAGGAATAGTTGAGTATAGGCCTAAGACTAGAACAGAGAACTCGCGAGCTATGCCTTAATTAATAGCACCGTGGGGAGAGGCAACGCCAACTAGAGACCCGTCTTAGGGAAGACTTTTAAGATGGATAACACTCTACTGGTTCGAGCTGCGCAATCGAATTCATTATGATCACTAGTATGTATGTCAGTGGAGTTAAAGCAGTAAAAGCAGTGAGTAAGACACAGTATGAAGGCCGTAGAAGCAAGTTGAGAAGCCGAGGAAAGGCAGAAAGTTAAGCAGGGCAAGGATGAGAGGGAGACAAAAGATTACAAGTGAGCCTAAAACCCAGTCAAACACCCACAAAAGCCATACCTAACCCTTAATGCTTAATATACTATCGGCGCATACTATTAGAAATATTTGACTGCAATTCTCCTCGAGGCTTTAAGTAGTGATATGTTATTTGCCAGATTCGTAATAAAATGTCGGTTCACAATTAATATACCTTTACTATATGATTTATAAGGGATATGAGCACAACTAGAAGAAAATTTTTTTTTTTTCTTCTAACCAGAAATAATATATAAAAACTATTATCGATCGAATAAAAAATGTAATTTAGTAAAAGAAGATAGGTAAAATAACTATAATGGTTTATAAATTATATGTAAAATAATAGGTAGTTTTAAATATGAGTATACACAGTGTTATTTAGAGTAGTTCGCAAAAGTTTTTTAATTATAAATATTGTTTTTAACTTAAAATATTAATTAAAATGTCATAAAGATTTAAGAACTCTATTAATTGGTATCTTGCAGGATATCACCTTAAGTCATTGATAGAGAGAGAATGCTATAAATTAGACTAGTAATCTTGTATCTAGGATTTACATTCTTGACATTATCTCCGCTAGAACTTTCCAGTATATCGATTAGCATTTGGCGGTTAGCCAAAGCTGTTTAAATCAAATCAGCGAAGGCGTACCCGTCTGCTGGCAGAATTACATAGTTAAAAAGGACAGATGTGCACGACCGCGAAATAAAAAGAAAAATTTATGGCGCTCGCGGCACCCGTAAGCGGAAATATTGCCCCTGCGGGCGCACGCGGCGGGCGGGAACGCGGCATAGCGCCTGCGGGCGCTCGCGGCTGGGCGGAAACGCGGCGGGTGCGACCTGCGGGGGCGGGCCAGTCATCCTTTGCGGGGAAGGGCCACCTGCGCCTGGTGTCCAAGCTTAATGACTAGGGTGGAAAGACATTATATTAACCTCGTTCTCGATGTGGTGAGAGGAGCCAATCAAAGATAAGAAATTTATCGAAAGAGAATCATCAATATAGATGGTACAAAGATGACGTCATCAAGATGAGTCATCAAAGATGAACCCAAAGTTGAGGCCTCAATGCTGAGGCATTAATGCTGAGGCTTCAATTGAGGCATCAAATTGAGCCATCAAAGTTGAGGCATCAAAAATCGAATGTGTGATGTAGTGTATATGGTTTAAATGTAGTGTATAGTGATAAGTGTCATGGAGTGTGTAAAGTGTCGATGGTATAAGTGATAAAGTGATAGAAAAAGACTAACTCAAATAGTAGGAGCATCCTAGCAACTGAATAGCACCAATCGATCCTCAACTTATTACTAGGGTAGACACCCATATAGGCTTTCTGCTCAGGGGAGGCTAGAAAAGGCTTGAAAAAGTGGCACTCATTGCACTATATGGCACTCAACGTGGCACTATGTGCCACTCAACGTTGGCATCATTGCACTCACTTGGCACTCATTGGCACTCATTGGCACTCATTGGCACTCACCTGGCACCCACCTGGCACTCATCTACTCATAGAACACTAATAGACATCCCTAGGTACTTCTTACGGTGATTGGGAACCATCAAAGCCTCAAGTTAGCGTGGCAAAATGACCCATGGTAATACTGTAAGGCAAAGCTATATCAGGTCAAACCAAGGTAAAGACATCAAAAACGGGCTAGTCCCTAAAGGAAGGAAGAAGATAACGTGGGTCAAATTTGACCCACGGTATATGCCAAGGGAAAAGCCGAAATATCATGGTCAAGCACGGTTAAGACATAAAAAGGGCTAAGCCCCTAAGGAAGATCAAAAATTAACGTGGGCCAAAAATGTACCAAAGGGGTGGTCGAAAATTTCCGTGGGCCAAAAATGACCCATGGAAGACCAAAGGGTTGTCGAAAATTTCGTGGCCAAAAATGACCATGGAAGACCAAAGGGTAGCCAAAATTACCGTGGGCAAATTGACCCATGGAAGACCAAAGGGTAGCCAAAAATTACCGTGGGCCAAAATTGACCCATGGAAGACCAAAGGGTAGCCAAAAATTACCGTAGATCAAAGGGTTGGTCGAAATACCATGGTCAAACAAGGTAACGACGTCAAAAAGGGCTAAGCCCTAAAGTTACCAAAATTACCGTGGGCCAAAAATGACCCACGGTAGATCAAAGGAGTCCGAAATATCATGTCAAACAAGGTTAACGCATCAAAAAAGGGTAAGCCCTAAAGTTAGCCAAAATTACGTGGCAAAATGCCCCACGCGAAAAATTGGGGGGCGTAAAATAGGGGGGCAATACGTACAACGGTTGCTGACGCAACCGTTTGGCGCACCCTTTCTTCGAAAGGGTGCTAAAAATTAGGGTTGCCGAAAAATTAAGGTTGCCTAAAAATTTGGGTTCTCAAAAAATTAGGGTTCTCAAAAAATTGGGGTTCTCAAAAAATTAGGGTTCTCAAAAAATTAGGGTTCTCAAAAAATTAGGGTTCTCAAAAAATACCGTGGGCCAAAAATGACCCATGGAAGATCAAAGGGTTGGTCGAAAAAAAGGTAAAGGCCCAAAAAGGTAAAGGCCCAAAAAGGTCAAGGTCAGGTAAAAAATTTGGGCCCAAAAAAGGTCAAGCCCAAAAAGGTAAAGGTCAAAAAAGGTCAAGGGCAGGTAAAAATCACCCTCAGGAAAGGTCACGGGAAGGTAAAATCACCGTTGGTCATTTTGACCATCGGTGTCCGGAATCCCTGTACTACTACTTACGATATACTTCTAACATTTTCTAAATGATTTCAATTTTTTTTTTTTAGTTTGATTTTACCATATTCAGGATACTACTAATTCTTGTATATGAATAAAATAAAATCGAGTTGAATTGACGTTCACAGACCAATATCCTTAAGTGTTTATCGTAACTTTTTTTGAATATTGATATTAGCGCTGTTCAACTGATTATCATAGACATTCCCACTTCTCGTTACATCGTAAGGTGAAGAAATTCTTTGGCTATATTTGTTTGAAATGTTTATTGAAAGGTTTATTCCATTGCTTTTCGTGTTAACAATTATTTAAAAAAATTCAGAAGAATTCCTGTAATCGATGTGCAATTTATTTAGATTGTGAAAACTTCTATTAATTTTCCTTTCAATCTTCTTGTCTCTAAAGAATGAATACTAATTCACGTAGTCGTTGCTCGTATGATTTACCTCTCAAATCGGAAGAATTAAGAAAGAAGAAGAAGAAGAAAAGAAGAAGAAGAAGAAGAAGAAGAAGAAGAAGAAGAAGAGAAGAAGAAAAGAAGAAGAAGAGAAGAAGAAGAGAAGAAGAAGAAGAAGAAGAAAAGATCAACTACAGAACTCCAGAACACCGACTAGCAAAGCCTTTACAGTCCACTCAATGCTAGCCTGAGGGAAAGGAGGTCACCGCTTAGAGCGTTATAATTAACCCTCTAAGCCGTGAACATTAAAACTGTTATTACAAATTAAGATGATTGTGTGATCAATGAGCGCTACATTTAAAACGTAGAATAACCTCTAAGAGGTAAACACAAAACTTTTCAAATATAAGTTCAGGCGCCCAAATTCTTTGTAAGATGTATTTTGAACATTTACTAATGATCTCAATAGTTTGTTTGATTTCACCTTTTCTAGGTCACAACTAATTCTAGTGTTTTAACAAAGTAAGATTCGGTTTGATCAGTAATATCAAACCATTCCTTAAAGTCTTTCAGTCTCTGAATAATGAATCGATGTTACGCTGTTCACTATTTCATAAGAGGAGACTATTCCACTTCTCAATACATCGTAGTGAGAAATTCTTGCATATTTGGTTTGAATCGTTATGACAAAGTTTTGCCCTTACTTCGTGTTACATATCGTTAAGTCATATCTAAGATTGCCCTGTAATCGATATTGTCAAATTTCTTCAGTATTTTGAAGACAGTGACCTATTGAAGAGAGTCAACATATCAATACTTCTTATGTTTTATAATAGAGATAATGTAATATCTAATTCGCTAGTAGTCGTATTTGGATCATTGACTTACCTCTACAAATTTCTGGTATAATTGGTTGCCCTCTTTGATTTTTCAATTTTTTCTAATGTCCTTTTTGGAATGGACCTCCAAACTGACACCCCTCTGAGAGTGAGGTATTACAGATGAGGTCTAACTAATGTTTTATAGAGAGAATATAACTTTTAGATTATTATATATTCGAAGTTTCGAGAGGTGCAATAATATACTGTTAAGTCTTTATTTAGTTTCTTAACAGCTTTCAGCATCATTATTAGTGTATTTGCCATAATTTTAAAACTTTAAATAGGAAGATAAGATGAAAGAAGATAGAATGATAAGTAAGAGTAAGATAGAAAGATAAAGTAAGTAAGAAGAGTAGAAGAAAGAAAGAATGAAAAAGAAGAAGAAGTAGAAAAGAAGAAAAATAGAAATAGAAAATAAGAAATGAAGAAGAAGAAAGAAGAAGAAAAGAGAAGAAAAGAAGATTTGCAGAAAAATAAGAACAGAAAAGAAGAAGAAGAAAAATGTAAAAGAAAAGAGTAAGAAACGCAACACAAGAAAGAAAAAACTGATGAAGGAAGAAGAAAAAGAAGAAATGAAGATAAAATAAAAGAAGTAACAGGAAGCATAGAAAAAGAAAGAAAAGAAAAAGAAAAGAAGAGAAAAAGAAAAAGAAAAAGAAAAGAGACAAAAAGAGAGGAAAAAGAAAAACAGAGAGAAAACAAAAGACAAAAAGGAAAAAGAAGAAGAAAAGAAAAAGAAAAAGAAAAAAGAACGCCAACCAAACATCAGAGTTACTTGTGAGCTGAGCAGAGATACAGTTGAAGCTACTCACAGGCTATTAGTACCTTTGATTTTTTTGATTTATTTTAAGATAACTGTTAGTAAATGTGTCCCACTGTTTAGATACAAATCTGTTGTATAGAGTAAAATATAATGTTTAATAATAAATCTAACTATCTGCTATTGTTAACGTGATGTTCTAAATGTACATATTCACATATAAAGTTTATGCTTCACACAAGAAAGTATGTATATCTTTGAGCATTCTAAGCCACCAAATATCACTTCCCTTAGAACTCTGTTAATGTAGTTATATTATGTTGATGTTGGGTGTGGTCACAACTGTCTATCTGTAGAAATATGAGTTGCACACTCACATTTCAAGAAATCATAATAATATGTTCTATCAAAGCATCAGAAGAACTCAATCAATAAAGAGCTTTACATTAGCTAGTCCTTTTTAAACTTGTATAGAGTAAACTTATTTTTTAATTTAGAGAGCGTATTAATTGAGATTAAATTTTTAAATCGTACCCATGTCGCGTTCGCGATTTCATAGGTATCATACCTCTACCTGATATACATTGTAACAGATACTTGATTCTATATAAGCGTGAAATATCAGTCTAAAACTGAGTTAATATAGTATAAGTTCTGCCGGCCCAAATTCTTTTATGTTAAAATTAAGATTCTTTATATATTATTAATCAATTTAGAAGAATATTGAATTACTCAATTAGTATGGGAATGTTATACTCGTTGCTATATAAAGAATATGTCACGTCTAATTCTATTCTGAGATTTTATTTTCAATTCTAAATCATACATATACTTTAAAGTGAAGTTCAAAATATAAAAATCTAGTTTTTTACATAAGGTGTATTTTCCAACAACTTCTCTTGAAGAAATTTTTAAACCGAACCTGTTCACTATTTCATAAGAAAGACTATACCACTTCTCAATTACACCAAAGTGAAGAAATTCTTTATTAATGCACAATATTTTTTGAAATATCGTTTATGACAAAGTTTTATATGAAACAATTATACTTATCACCGATGTTTACAGGGCAATTCGAGAGTAAGTGATCTTAGATGATTTCATTTAGGAAGTTGCGCGGTGAGAAAACGACAAAGAATGTATGAGCCAAGATATTTAATATTTAGCTTTTTATGAAAACATATTATATGTTTTTTTGTCATTTCACATCTTCTTGGCTCTAAGTATGTAATATATACTATATTATATATAAGTTCGAACGTAGTCGTTGGCTCGTAATGACTATAAACCCTCTAATCTGTGAGTATTAAATTTATGGTTGACCGACTTCTTTGATATTCTTTTCAAAGTAATAAGAATGAAAGAAGAATAAAGAAAGAAAGAAGAAAGAAGTAAGAAGAAGAAAGAAGTAAGAATATAGAAGAAAGAAGCAGTCGGAAGTAAAGTAAATGAAAAAAAGTAAGAAGAAGAAGAAGAGAATGAAGTAAAAAAGAAGAAGAAAGAAGTAAGAAGAAATAGAAGTATAGAAGATAAGAAGAATAGTACATTGCCGGCTAATAAAACTAAGGCTGTGTGTATCTGGTTGCAAGGTGTTTGTGATATGTGTGGTGTGTTTTATGTACGTGGTTTATACTGAACATTTGATGGATCGGATAGGGTGTGTTCTTAATTATGCTCCTACAGAAGAGGGATTACTAATTAAAAGTGCTTGTTGCATATTAAAATTTAATTAAAACATAAAATCAAAAGTTGCTTAGATGCCAACATGTTATTGTGTTAAGTCTATTAAATAAAATATGTGTCCAATGAAGGTGCTATATAATGTTTTAAGAGTATTATTGTTGAACAATGAGTTTGCTCACTTAAAGCAGATCTGTTTCTAAGAAAGCAAAACATCATAGTTGCCTCGAATGTGCTGAAACTTTTTTTATTATTATTCTCTTAAACACTGAATCATAATGACACACGGTTACGTATCTTCGTAAGAAGAACATAAGAAGATGAATTAGTAAAAGTCTATTATATATGGGGAGTTTGCAGCCCAATTTCTTTATTGAACATATGTTAGAGAGAGAGTTCACCTAGAGTAGGTATATTCTATTATATTCAATAAAATTCTGAGTTTATATCTTTATTAAGCAATTTATATTTGAACTAAATTCACTTAAGTGTGTCTAAATGGTAAAGTAATCTTTCAAAAAACCGCGGTAAAATTTCTCTGGATAAGTTCCACCTGCAATCAATACTTACTATCACATATTTTTCACGTACCACTTTATAATTTCTAAAAATATGTTTTTTTTATAATTAGAGAAGAATTATAAATACGTACTATTTAAAAATTTGATGTCGGAAAGGACCATTCCTACACTATAATGAATATATCCCATTCTTATAACAGAAAACTTTTCTTGAATGCAATCCTGCAATGTGTATTGGTGCTTCAATATTGGGTTGTGAATTTGTGTTTTATTGCAAATATAGGTCTCAAGTGTCCTCATCATTTTATCTCTTGTTACACTCGCAGAGTGCTGAACAAGAACCATACTCACATTGGAGATATCGTTATTAAAAAGATGCTGAGAGATTCCGAGATATTGAGTTACACGGTATTGCATCATATTGTATTTTTTGAGAGTCCAATATTATTTATCACTATCTCATATATCTTCCTGGTCCCAAAGGATGGGTAATCGCTGGTTTTCACTGTTAGGTTGAGCCCTTGTAGAATAAATTTAATAAATCGGCTTTAAGGAGGTAGGGTATTGTCTTTACACTCATACTGTGCGAGGTTGAAAGAGTTCTTTCTAATTTCTTAGGCTCTTTGCACGTGTTCTATAGCAGACATCCTATGTGTGCCTTGTTAATCCACTTGTTTATTCCAGATGAAGGTGTTCTTTGTGAGAGGGTATACCCACTAAGAATTGGCAAGAGTCCATGGTCTTTAGTGGCAATACATTACCAGAAGGTTATATGCGCGAGGGACAAAGGATGGGTAGTTTTAGTTATTGATCGAGTGAGATAATCAATTGTAAATGTATTTATTGTGAGATCAATCAGTATAAAGCGAATATATTTAATATAACGAATGAGGATTAAACATATAATTTGAATCATTTTTCTCAACACAAGATCACCCTAGATTGTTCAAGAGCAATTGGGCCTCGTGGTACGGGTGTGGGAGTCAAACGGATGCTGTGATAATAAATACTAAGGAAGCACACACGAAGGGAGAAGTGTCATGTAGAGGAAATGAACAATTAGAAAGAAATGATCATAAAAATGCTGGTACAATAGTTTACGTGTATTATTTATTCTGAAGACATCAAACTAGTTCCGTCTAACCCACGAGATGGAAAATTGAAAGGTGAGTTGCAATGAAGAAATATACCAATGCGTTCAAGTTACAGGAATGCTTTTTACCCCTGAAGAGATAATGGTTCAGATAAAGGGGGGGCAGGTTATAAAGATAAAGCAGCAGTGATAGGGAGTTTGCTCTCTATGGTGTGATGTATTGTACTGTAAGTTCAGTAGTATGAGGTTCTTAAATGTTTTATTCATTAACTAAGAACTCCCTTTTCAGGTGTATTGTATCAATTGGCGGATTAAGAGCCAAGATTCTATGACACAATTAATATTTGTATAACAGGATTTATTGGTCGTTAAGGTAATTGAACAAATGAGTTTTTGCACATTGGTGCTTAAATGCACATCAATTTATCAAGAAATTCTTTTCTGTGAGTGAATATATGGATGTCATGAGTAATACTGGCTTAAGGATAGAGATATTATTTTTGTTTATGAATAATGTTACAACGCGTCATCTGGTTTATCATTAATCTCAAAGTGATACAAGAG
>JABUQX010041326.1:25000-32912 GCA_015478945.1 Trachelipus rathkii | reverse complement strand
TAGAAAACTGCTTCTTCCAAGTAGATAGAGCTAAAGTTACAAGTTTAAGTAAAGAGTTAATTTTCATTGGAGGCTAAGATTTATATATAGTATTAAATAAACTTTTTTTTGTGAAAAACGTCTCTGTTTGGAGCTCCATAGAGGGCATTTAATCAAAACATTTATTAAAAAAATTGATTTGCTTAGGAAAAGTGTCAAAATTTTCTTGTAAGAAAAAAAAAAACATGTTTTCTTATGGACCTAAAGCAGCTATAGTAAGCACGTAAAACAGTTAGCGCAAACCGTCCCCCAGGGGGCCCACACCACCTCATCGCCCCTTGTTTTACTGCTTTACCTACCTTAGTAATTAATAAAATACATGTCCCTCCTTTTTTGGGCGTGTTCAAAGGATATACATTTGATTTCACCATTGATCGTTTCTAAACTTTAATATTTAGACTTAATTAAATAGTTTTTAATCGTATCTGTAGCCAATTAAAGGACAGTCATTAATAAAATATATATATATAATAATATATATATATATATATATATATATATAAATATATATTATATATATATATATTAATATATATATATATAATTATATATATATAATATATTATAATATATATATATATATATACATTATTATTTATTTATATATTTTATATATATTTAGTATTATTATATATATACTATAAATTATATAATATATATATATACTTGAATGAAAAGCAATACTAGGGCCTCCATATTAAACTTTAAATTAAAATAACACAACGTTTCGGAAACTCTAATTATTTCCATCATCAGGTGAATACACTATAAAATAAAGCAATAATTAATTTAGTATACAAATTCTAATAAAAATTTTTAGTGACTAATTATTTATATTAATATAGTTATAATATATACGAGTACGGCATATACATTAGAAGTTAATCCATAATCAAATCAAAAGTTCACATATTTACAAGGATGGATCATAATTAGAAGAAATATTGTAGAAATCCTTTCATCAGTGGCAAAAATACTTAGATTATCAAATTAGAAGCAATTAATTGACTTCAAAATTCTGTATTAATGGTAACCTAATTAAAATGGAATATTAATTATTTAACAACATCAGAAAAAAATTCTATAAACTCACCAGACAATGTCTCAGACATCTCAAGTTTCATTAATTAACGAATGATTAAACAAACAACTCCATATTCAAGAGAGATAATGTAAGAATTAGCTGTATTAAATGGGCCTGATCACTATAACGAGAGGGTTGTAATCGTCATGTGAATATATAAAGATTCCAAAATCATGTAAGTTGGGTTTGGTGAACTACTGTTGCTATAGTGATCATCTAAGAAATTATTAATTAATAGGTATGTCTGGATGTGAGTTTGGTCTCAATCGCGAGAATGGGTCAGTAGAATGCCTTAGCTCGTCGATCTCACGTGGAATTGGCGCCAGGTGCTGCCAATGTAGATAGCATTACAGCCTATCAAGTAAATTTAAAATTATTGAGATCGAAGAGCTGCCGGACATGGTCCTATGGTTGCAAAATGAATGAGGATCATGGACGAAATTGTCTGAATACTAAATTAACAGTTCAATTGGGAAGAATTAGCACTGCAAAAGGGAGGATTGTTCTTTACCGAAGTTTCATTAAAATAGTGTTCACACAAAGGGTAATGTTTTATACAAAATGCATTCAAAGCTGATACGTTAGAGGCTTGGTTGTGTACCGAGATGTTCGAAAAAATCTTTTATATATTTATATAATAGTGAGACTGGGTAACAATTATTTTTAAAAAAATTTAAATGAGAAAATTAACTCTTCAGATGAGTCGGAAAGGTAGAACTAAGATGATAAGCTCTATATATTAGAGTTTTAATACTGTTGCATTTATATATAAATGGAGTATGACGTAGAAATTTAAACCTTGACCGAAAAGCTTTTTACGAAAAACATTTATGTGTGAGAATTTTACATCTGTTTTTTTAATTAACATATCCAAAAATGGCTATCGGTGCCCTTAATAGTTTCTTCTTTGTAAAATTAATATTATTTTAATGTGCGTTATAAATAATTAAAAAAAAGGAGTATTTCATTTCTGTTTGAAAAAGTAAATGTGTGCGTCATTGAATTTTTTTAATGAACTGGTCTAAAGGAGGGGGGACATTTCTGTAACCAAATCTTTTCATAATGACTTAGGTATGAATTGGCAAGGGTGGCACTAAGTGGAGAACCCATAGCTAAGGAATCAGTTTGTTGGTATAATTTATTGTTAAAAAAAAATACCTATCCTGGGTAGCTAATTCAGTAAAGTTTTAAATTCAGACCTGGTGAAGCCATGAAATTCGCTATTTAAATGAAAAATATCATCCAATAGAAATTCAATTGTGTCTTTTATATGAATATTTGTATACAAGGACTCTACATCAAAACTTGTCATAAAAAAAATCATTCAAATTAATGCCTAAAAGCCAGTTTTTAAAGGTGTATGAATTTTTTATTATGTAATCATTGGTGGCAAAGGGGGTCAAAAGAGGTACTAGGAATTTTGCTAATCTATAGTTATGAGTATTAAAGGCAGCCAGGATGGGGCGGATGGGGATATTAACTTTATGTATCTTAGGGAGTCCATATAAAATGCCTGGGTAAGAGCCACGAGGGTACAATTTATTAAATAATGTTTTATCAATCCTATTACCTTTTAACAATTTACGTAGAAAACGGTTAATTTTTTCTTCTAGGTTAAGTGACAAAATTAATGGGTCTTTATTCAAAATTGGGATAAATTTGGTTGTGTCAGAAATGATATCAAGAATTTTACAAATATAATCAGCCTTATCTAAGAGTAAGACGCCCAAACCTTTATCAGGTTTGCAAATAATTGTTGAATGATCATTCTTGATTGATTTTAATGTAATTATATCTGCCTTTGAAATTATACGAAAATTTTTTTGAAGGGTTAAATTTAAAATAAAATTTCTGGGCTAAAAGTTTCATCTTAAGGGTAACCGTGTTAAAATCGGAGTTATAAGGTTCATGATTCTTCAGAATACAAATCAATCTTTCAAAAGCGCTAAAATATTTATAGTAATCAATGCGATCAACAGGTAAGCAAATTCAAAGCCTAATCCATAAAAGTCTTCTATTCATTAGTGTAAGACTTTTGATTGAAAAATTAAAATATATATTTATCAGAGTTCGAAGTGAGATCATTTCTATGTATATTAAGAGCCTTTAATTATTTTCATGACGGATTCTTCAAAGTTTCAAACGTCCACTCACAGATTTAGAAATCTTTATTGAGTAATAAACATCATAGTTCCAAAAAGTATAAAATTCTGCCTTCAAAACTTAGCATGGCTAATCTTTGCATTGCTTCAATCCATTTCTTAATTCTTTGTCTTAAAAAGATATTTCATTATTCAACAACTTAAATTGAAAACCCTTATAAATATTGCTATTGTATAGACGTTTAGAAAAAAGTTTAAGTTTAATAAAACCTGGGATTACACTGTATGCTTTACAGGTATTTAGGAAAGAGACGTCCAGTTTCCTCTTTTCAAGTTTAAATGTAAGGCCCTTGTAACATCTAGTAGTTTTAAGCATTGCTCGGCCATACTTACGATGAATATATTCAGTCCAGCTTCTATGGGATGGGAATCTTAACTTGAATAGGAAAAGCAATACTAGGGCCCTCCACATATTAAACTTTATTTGAAATCACAACGTTTCGGAAATCGTAATTTCCATCATCAGGTGAATACACTATAAAATAAAACAATAATAATTTTAAGTATACAAAATTCTATAAAAATTTTAAGTGACTAATTATTTAAATTTAATATAGTATAATATATATAGTACGGTATACATTAGAATTAATCCATAATCAAATCAAACGTTCACATATTTACAAAGATGGATCATAATTAGAAGAAATATAAAACGTCGCTCTCCATCAGTAAATAACTTAGATTATACAAAATAAAAGCAATTAAATGATTCAAAATTTTGTATTAATGGTAACTAAATTAAAATGGAATATTAAATTATTAACAGCATCAGAAAAATTCTTAAACTCACCAGACAAGTCTCAGACATCTCCAAGTTTCATATTAACGAATGTAAACAAACAAACTCCATATTCAAAGAGAGTTAATTAAATTAGCTGTAGTTAAATGGGCCCTGAATCACTTTAAGAGAGGGGTTTATGTTGTGATAATAAGTTCCAAAATATGTAAGTTGGTTGGTGAACTATTTGTTTGTGTTAATATATTGAAATTATCAGTTGGCGGAGTAGAGTGTTAAGCAAAATGTTTCCCCACGCTTAAAGTGAACCTGCAAGGAAATACTTGGCCTGTCATCCAACTAGTGTTCCAAGTGAGTCAGTATTTAGAAGTGCTGGGATAATATATGATGAAAAGAAAACAGACGTGCTCAGCAGAAAAGCAGAAAAATTTGGATGTTTATTCAAATATAACCTTTTCCTATAATTTGAGATTTCAATTTACTAGTTGCAGAATAAATAATCCATTGTTAAATTTCTTTCATTGAGGTCGGAGGTTGGGGAAAGAGGTTGGTGGGTGCATTTGAGTTGGGTCCCCGTCCCGCACCCTTGTAACAGTTATATTACTAGATTGTGGCTAAAACTTGAATATTAATATATATATATATATAGTAAATATATAAATATATATATATATTATATATATATAATATAATATATATATATATTTATATATATATATTATTAATATATATATATATATAATATATTATATATATAAAATATATATATATATATATATAGATATATATATATATAATATTATATATATATATAATTATATATATATGATATTAATATATATATATATATAGTATTTATATATAATAGTATAATATATCTCGAACATCGCATCCGCGGGATGCGGAAAAAATTTGACAATCTGCAGCATTCCTAATATATGATATATTATAATGTATATATATATATATATATATATATATATATATATATATATATATATTATATATATTATGTATATATATATATATATATATATAATATAGTATATATATTATATTATATATTTATATATTATTTATATATATGATATTTATAGTATAATATATATATATATATATATATATATAGTTATATATATATATATATATATATATATAATAATATATATATATTTTTATATATAAAAAATTACCAATATATATATATTTATAATATATATATATTATATATATATATATATATATATATATATATTATATATATATATATATATATATATTATATTAATAATTAATATATATTATTTATATATAAATTAAGATTTAAATCAAGATGTTTAAAAACAGCTCTAAAAGGTAGCTCATTTTGATGAAGTGAACAGCCAATCGTGTGCACTTTCCGATTAATTTTTTTTCCAGAAGTGTTGTGATATTTAATAACCCTTTAGCCTATGTAATATATATATATATATTATAATATATGATTATATATATAATATATTATACTACTTATATATATATTATATATAATATATATAGTATATATATATATATATATAGTATATATCACTTAAAACTAGGTAACACGCAGTATAATTTGATAATTAACTTTAACCCTAAACGCATAGAGTGGACATGGACTTTTTTATTATTTTTTATTTCATTAATATTAACAACTGCTCCGCCTGAATTTTTCTGCTCCGAGAATAATCCTTTTGAAGGAGTGAGGCCTTTTCTGTCCTTTCAGATTATATCAATGTCAGGATGTACACGCAATCTTCTGATATATGAATGATTTATTGACTGGGTAAAGTCTTGATTTCGTATGGGTTTTCTTTTTTGTAGCGGTCAACATGATTTTCTATTTGTTATCTGTTAACAATATAATATATTATTAAGGATGGGATCAATCTTTATTTCACCCTCTATTCTATTCATATGTTGCTGCTTAGTATTGTAGATCAACATGCTTTCCATTAATTTTCGTTTGAATGTATTGCCATTTTTATGTATGATCAGGTGATTATTTTTTGTTAATAAGATGATTGAGATTCTCTCTATGTTTGACGAGGGCTGAGTTTAGGGTACCATCTTCTAAGTCATAACCATGCTGACTTATTCTCCTCTTCACATCAACTGATTCCCCTATATAAAAATCGGAACAAGAGGAGCACTTTATGCTATAAACTCCCTGAATGGGTAGAGCCTGTGTGGAGTCTGAAACCGGATTTTTTTGTTGCAAGAGTGTCTTTAAATTCGTAATTTTCTTCACAGGATGCACATTAGAAGGAAGTAAACTTTTATAGGTGTGAAATTTATCAGAGGGTATATTAATGTATAATTTTTGATCTGAGATGGGTTCGGGGTTATGTAATTGATTAAAAAAGGACTTTTTTGCCATGTTGAGTGCTTTGTAGTAAGTATTTTCTGGGTAATGAAGTTTATGAAAAATATTCTTTATATTTTTAAGTTCATGTTCTAGTTCCGAGGGGCTGCAGATCCTATATGCTCTCAGTATTTGGGAGGATACTGATAATTTTGTATTATAAGAATGGACAGAAAACCAATTTATGTAGGAGTCCACGTGGGTAGGTTTTCTATAAACAGTAGTGATTGGTCTTGAATTTTCATCTATTTTTATCAAAATGTCCAAGAAAGGAAGAACATCATTAGTAGCACGTTCTAATGTGAATTTAATCGAATGAATATGATGATTGAGATGTTCGAGAAGGGCATAGGGGTCCAAGTGAAGAGGCAACGCAACAAACACGTCATCCACATATCTCTTCCAAAAAATATCTGAATAGGTTGGATGATTGAAAATGAAACGCTTCTCAAAAAACTCCATAAAAATATTGCTTAGGGTCGGGGACAAAGGGGAACCCATAGGGAGACCTGATAATTGTTTGTAAAATTTTCCTTCGAAATGGAAAAAGTTATGTTCAGTTAAGAGGATTACCAGTTGTTTAATACTATTAAAAGGAATGTCAAATATTATATTCTTTTCTGATATATATTCCTCCAACCAATCAAGCGTTAGATGGACTGGGACATTAGTAAATAAAGACACTACGTCAAAACTTAAAATGTTGGTATTTTGCAATTGAGTAGTGTTAAGTGATGAAATAAATTGCTGGCTATTTTTTATGTGGCTGGAAGATATAGTACCCACAAGAACACTCAACTGTTTATTAAGCCACTTTGCTAATTTATATGTAACATTATTTATATTAGAGATGATAGGACGGAGGGGTATATTAACTTTATGAAGTTTCGGCAACCCGTAAAAAGTTGCTATTGAAAGATGATGAAAATTTACAAAAAAATCTCTTAGTATACCTTCCCAACAATAGCAACTTATTACGGGTTTCCGAAAACATTTCATGAAGTCTGTAATATACCCCTCCGATCTATCATCTCGAATATAAATAATGTACAACATAAATTAGCAAAGGTGGACTTAATAAACAGTTGAGGGTTCTTGTGGGTTACATTCTTCAGCCACATAAAAAATAGCCAGCAATTTATTTCATCACTTAACACTACTCAATTGCAAAATACCAACATTTTAAGTTTTGACGTAGTGTCTTTATTTACTAATGTCCCAGTCCATCTAACGCTTGATTGGTTGGAGGAATATATATCAGAAAAGAATATAATATTTGACATTCCTTTTAATAGTATTAAACAACTGGTAATCCTCTTAACTGAACATAACTTTTTCCATTTCGAAGGAAAATTTTACAAACAATTATCAGGTCTCCCTATGGGTTCCCCTTTGTCCCCGACCCTAAGCAATATTTTTATGGAGTTTTTTGAGAAGCGTTTCATTTTCAATCATCCAACCTATTCAGATATTTTTTGGAAGAGATATGTGGATGACGTGTT